>JAODAL010009160.1:0-112687 GCA_025379985.1 Phyllomedusa bahiana
GCGACTTAAAGGCGCCAAGAACTGTAGTGTGCCTGGAAAAGGTGGATGGTGCGTTGAAGAGAAGTCTTCTTCATAACACTCAATAGCCCTACCCTGGATCGACCAGCGACAATGTGTGACTGCCCAGTAAGTCCATATTTGGATAGGGTAGGCGATGGAAGACGCAGTGTTTGTCCATTGATACTGAATGAGACCAGGCCTGGCCCTATTAGAGCTATACGAATTTTGCCCCCCCCGGGCTGTGTTTGCATCTATATGTTAGATGTCTTTGATATGCATAAGTTTATGAGAAATGTTATACCTAGATAGGTCCCACGGATGCTCCTGAGCATACTCCATTAAGAGCACTCTCTATGGTTATAGGGATTGCTTCATGCTTACCCCTCATAGGTATCGTAGCGAGCGCTATGTGCTCGCATGTAGCAGTGAGCAATACTGCAAGGTTTAGTGTTTCAGATTTGCCTAGACATGGTTGGATAGGCTTTTTCATGAGGTTTTTTTACTTTAAGGTTCTATTACAAGAAGTTTTTCTTTCGACCGGACGAGACGAGGGCGTTACATACCAGTCCACCTACTCTTTTTGCTTCTTCTTTTTTGGTCACCATGGTAGTGTTCAAAATATCGTCCCTTAATGTTAAGGTACTCAATATCCCAGAGAGAAGATCCCAAATATTATATAGCTTACATAAACAGCGGTCTCAGATCCTCTGTTTACAAGAGACGCACATCATGACGGGGCACCTAGAGGTGTATAGAAATAAGTATTTTCCTCTTTGGTGCCACAGCGGTAATCCCTCTGGCAAATCTAAAGGAGTAGATATTTTTTTCCAATCTCCCTGTACAATTGATAGATACTAAGACAGATCCCAATGCGAGATATATCTTTGCTAAATGTAATATTTCTGGAACACTTTTCACTATTGCAAATATATATGCCCCAAATCGCTGCCAGCTGTCATTTCTCGCCATGGTCTTAGATGACTTAAATGTATATGCAGAAGGTAAAATTATACTATGTGGTGATTTCAACATAGCACTTAATCCGAGTGTAGATACATTGATGGGGCATTCTTCTTTACCTCTAAATAAACTAAATAAAATAAAAAAGCTCCTGCACAGTATGCAACTCACAGATGCTTGGCGTCTCACTCACCCGAGCACTCGAGATTACACTTTTTATTCACATTCCCACAAAAGATACAGCAGGCTAGATTACATCTTCCTTCAACATGTCTTACTCCCCAATGCTAAGAGATTATCTATCGGTAACATTTTGTAATCTGATCATGCCCCTGTCCATTGCGAACTTGACTCCAATGCAGTGCTGGTAAAACGTTTAATTGGCGGCTAACTGAGTCCATTCTCAATGACTCGGTATGTCTGGCTGACCTGCATCAGTGCATTGAGCACTTTCTAAAAGACCACTCCGAGGAACCTACCTCTCCTCAGCTAAAATGGGAGGCCTTAAAATGTGCGCGCCGAGTTATTTGACTTAAGCATGGATCCAGGTTGAAGAGGGAGGCGGCGGCTAAATTATCTTCCTTACTGGCACGGTTGTCGCAATTTGAAGTGGCCCATAAAGATACGTTGGCGGACACTACTCTCCAGGACTTGCTACACACCAAACATGAGATCCTACAGCTACTGGAGAGAAAGAATGCCTGATTTAGGCAGCTTTGTGCTGGGTCATATTACTTATGGGGAAACAGGCCGAGCGGACTGTTAGCAAGAACTTTGAGAGATAAGAGGGCCTCTTTATATGTCCCTGCTATCAAAGCTAAACAAGGAGGCATCGTTCACCACACTTCTGAAATATTGGATAGTTTCCATGAATACTATAAAGTCCTCTATAACTTGCCTCAGGCTTCCGCTGCTCGGCCTGGAGCTCATACTCCGGATGATCTTGACTCATTCCTCCTATCGGCTTCTCTTCTGAAGGTGGATGCTGGAGGATCCCTTTACTCCGGGTGAATTGTCCATGGCAATCTCTGCCTTACCCACTGGGAAAAGTCCAGGCCCAGATGGCTTCACAGCCAAGTTTTATAAAATTTTTAGGGCCAAATTGACGGAGACTCCGCTGGCCTCCTTTAATACTGTGGCGCCTTCACAACCATTCCCTCCCGCTTTCCTACAAGCCCATATCACTATGATCCTTAAACCTGGGAGGGATCCTCTGGCTTGTCCTAGCTATAGACCCATATCATTATTAAACGTAGACACTAAATTATATGCGAAATTAATTGCTATTAGGTTAAACTCCATTTTGCCGGACTTGATACATATTGACCAAGCAGGTTTTGTGGTGGGAAGAGAGGAGCGTGATAACACTTTAAAGACGTTCTCCCTTATCCACCATGCCCAGAAATCACGCATCCATGCGATGCTACTTTCGCTTGATGCGGAAAAAGCGTTTGACAGGGTAGATTGGCAATTCATGAGGTCTGCCTTGTCTCACGCTGGCTTAGGTCCTATGATGCTTCAAAGGATTTTTGCTTTATATGACTCACCATCGGCGCAAATTAAAATTAATGGTGCTCTTTCTGCACCATTCTACATTGGTAATGGCATGAGCCAGGGCTGTCCACTATCCCCTCTCCTTTATGTCATCTCCATGGAGCACCTTTTGCAGTCCATCAGGGGGGCAGGAGAAATAAAGGGTATCATGGTTGGAAGTGAGCACCACAAATGCGCGTCATTCGCGGATGACCTATTGTTATATATCATTGAGCCTGAAACCTCCTTGTGTTCCCTGATGGATCTTCTAAACCTCTATGGTATGATCAGTAATTTTAAGGTAGATTACTCTAAAAGTATGGCCTTAAATGTTACCCTGCGCCCCCAAGTAGTAGCCTTACTGAAAACCCAGTATCCCTTTCGCTGGGTGGATGAATCTTTCACTTATCTAGGGGTTCAAATTTCCAATAACTACAACCGAGCCTTTGACTTAAACTTTGCTTGCTTACAAATTAAGGGGGATTTCTCCAAATGGGAGAGGAGGGATTTCTCCTGTATAGGGAGAGTTAACATTATTAAAATGAATATACTGCCGCGCCTACTGTATCTATTTCAGACAATCCCGATTAAGTTGCCTAATTAATTTTTCCAAGCTTTGAACAAGTGCCTTCGGCAATTTGTGTGGGATAACAAAAAGCCGAGAATCGCGAGGGAGGTTCTGGTAAGGAAAAAGGAGAGATGGGGCCTGGCGCTGCCAGACCTTAAAATATACTATCTGGCGGCTACTGCAACTAGAAAAGTTGACTGGTTCTATGCCACCACCCATAAGCGTTGGATCCAGATTGAGGAGCGGTTAAGCGGGAGATTGCTTTCCTCCTTCCCTTGGCTGCTCCATCATATGCCATGTGTTAGACTGTCCGATCTATACAATCTATACTCTCCAGGAGGCCCTTTGGTACCGATTAAGGGGATTCTGGGGATCCATATCTCCGCGCCTTGTCTTTTGTATGGTGATGAAGGCAAACGAAAACAACTTCGCATTGGAGACTTTGTGGCTCATTCCTCCTTTAAGTCTTACGAGGAAAGTGTCCCAATCCCCTATCGCTCCCCAAATACTTGGTTGCAATTTTTACAACTTAAACATTATTTTGATAGCAACAAAGTTAAGCTAAACCTAACTTGTAGTCTCACTTGCTTTGAGCAACTATGCGTTCAAAGCAAACAGCCAATGCATCTTGTCTCCATCCTGTACAATATGATGATTGAGGCCCACTCTAATAGCTGTCCACAATTCCAGCTCAATTGGGAGCGGGAACTAAATTGCACCCTTTTCGAGGAAGACTGGTTGAAAGCATGTACTTTATCCAACAAGGCTTTAGTCTCTTGTAGGATACAAGAACTTAATTATAAAGTCCTATCTCGCTGGTATAGAGTGCCTAAATTGTTACACACAATTTACCCGGGTGTGCCAGATTCCTGCTGGAGATGTGGAACGGAGACGGTAACTATGACCCACATTTGGTGGGGTTGTGAGGCCCTTCAGCCATTCTGGGAAAAAGTGGTTTATCTAATTCAGGTCATCACAGGTATATCCTTGCAAAACTCACCTGCAGTTGTTCTGCTCTATATATTAGCCCTAAGCCTGAGATCCTTAAAGGGGAGCTTGCTAATATTCTTGCTTTTAGCCGCTAAATCACTGATTCCCAGGAAGTGGCGCTCGACGCAGATTCCCACATTGGCTGAAGGGTTTAACCCCTTAACGACCTTGGGCTTATGAGTACGTCCCAGGGCCGCTAAGGGGCTTTTCAGGGGGATCGCGCCGCGACCCCCCCCGCACAGCCGCCGGGTGTTAGCGGCAAATCGCCGCTAACACCCGGCACAGCGCCCGTGGGTGGCTCCGCCTGCTGGCGCTGTTTTACCCATCAGACACCGCGCCAAAGATGGCCGCGGCGTCTGAATGAACGCCAATCGAGTGCGCGTGCCGATCGGTATGGTCATCGGCACCTGCGCCGATCCGACGACCGGCATGGTGGTGGGGAGCCTTGTGAAGGCTCCCGTCACTTACCCTGGCCGGTAGTTGCCCAACTTCCTCCGCGACAGGAAGTGGGGCAAACCGGCCATCTTTGTACACCCTAATGCATTGCCTATGCAATGCATTAGGTTGTATTAACAATCGCGCCACCTAGTGGTCAAGTACCACAGGTGGCCTCAATGTTACAGTAAAAAAAAAATAATAATAAAGTTTTAAAGTACAAAAAAAAAAAAAGTATTAAAAGTTCAAATCACCCCCCTTTCCCCATTTTACAAATAAAATAATTAAAATAATAAAAAAGTTACACATATTTGGTATCGCCGCGTCCGAAAAAGTCCCGATCTATAAAAATATACATCATTTATCCTGTACACTGAAACACCGTAGAAGAAAAAAAAAATTCCAAACGCCAAAATTGGGGTTTTTTTGGTCATTTTATGTCACTGAAAAATGGAAATAAAAAAAGATCAAAAAGTCGCATGCAAAATTTCCAAACTGCTAGTGATAAAAAGTACACTTCAGCCCGCAAAAAATGCCCCTCACTGACGTCCGTAGGGTTAGTACCCAAAAAAGTTATTGGTCGCACAAAATGGCGCCGTGGCCAAATTTCAAAAATAGAAAATGTTTAAATTTTTTTTTACGGTACCAAAACAAAAAGGGGAAACCCTACATGTTTGTATCCGGATGGTAACAACTTGAATACAGATAACAATTTTTATTTACCTAAGATTAACGCCATAAAAAAAAACCCCCTCGAAAACAGGGGAAAAATAATTTTTTTTACAATTTGCCCCATTTGGGAATTTTTTGGGGTTTTCCCAGTATTTTTATAGTATGTGAATAACCCCTTTAAAAAAACATCTTGTCCCGCAAAATAAAAGCCTATGTGTCATGAGGGGGAAAAAAAAATAAAAAAGTTATGGCTTTCAGAAGGGAGGAGGGAAAAAGGGAAGTGTACCAAAAAAAAAAGGGCCTGGTCCTTAAAGGAGTTAAGGAGATTTTCTACCTGCAGTGCATAGAGGAAATAAGGGCAGACGCTACCCAGACATTAGATCGGCATATGAAAATCTGGGCAGAATGGGTTGTTATCTTTCTGTTTGATACATTACTGTTGTCCCTTATGTGCATTATTTTAATAAAGTTGTTTTGAAAAAGAAAAAAGTGTAAAAAAGTAAAACAAAAAATAAAATAAAAAACCGTACATCCCCTTTTTTCCCCTTTAAAAACCCAATTTTCCCCCCCAAAAAAGTCAAAAATAAATAAAGTCCCCCATTTTTGGTATCGCCGCGGCGTAAGACCCACCCTATAAATCTGTCATGTTAATTAACCCCGTAGGTGAACGCCGTGAAAAAAAAAAAAAAAAAGTCCAAAATTGCGATTTTTGTTAAACCCGCAGCAATTAAAAATGGAGTAAAAAGTCATCAAAAACTCATACAACATAAAAGTGGTCCCCAATTTTAAAAGTCGTTCACCCCCCAAAAACAAGTCCTTACCAGCTCTGTATGGGGAAAAAAAATTAAAATTTATGGCTATCAGGATAGGATACATAAATATTTTTTACACAAAAAAACATTTTTAAAAAAAAAAATTGGTTTCCCATATAAAAAACAAAAAAATTTGGGGTATCGCCGTAATTCTCAACCCACAGAGTAAAACTAACTTGTCCGGATATTGCACAGTGACGCTTTTAAAAAATAAAAATAAAAAACACTGCCGGATTGCTTTTTCTTCACCCTCCCTTCCAAAAAAAGCAGATTTAAAAGGATATAAAGTCTTGTCCCCCAAAAATGATACCAATAAAAACGTAACTCATCCGCAAAAAACAACCCCCTAACAACCCCGTAAACAAAAAATAAAAAATTATGGCTTTTGACGTGGCGATGAAAAAAGTTTTTTCCTTTTTGAAAAAAGTGTTTTTATTATGAAAAAAGCAAAAAAAACATTAAAAAAATAACAAATTGTATCGCTGAAATCGTATCACCTGCTGAAAAAATTAGCATGTCATTTATCTGCACGGACGTTTTAAAAAATAAAATAAAAAACCCTACCGGGTTTGCGTATTTTATTCAAATGCCCAAAAAACCCTTTAATAAAAGTGATCAAAGCATCTATCCCCCCCGTTTGGTACCAAAAAAACATAAATTTATCTCGCAAAAAAAAGCCCCAATCGTCCATTAAAAAAAAAATTTAAAAAGTTATGGCTTCTTTCTATTTTAAAAGTTAAAAAGTAATAAAATAAAAAAACTATATAAAATTTATATCATTGAATTGTAGACCCCCATAGTAAAGTTATTGTATTATCCTGTTGGCAAATACTTTTAAAAATGAAGCCAAAAAAAGGGCAAAAAGGTTTCCCCCCCCCCCCCCCTTTTTCATAGCCTAATGCTAAAAAAAAAAACCACGGAAAATTGTGCGCCCAAAATCAAAATACACCCTAATGAGTCCCCCGAAAAGGGGGTGAATCCAAAATGGGGGAATTCTGGAAGGTTTACCCTTTTTTAATACCTTTGGGGGAAAGGCCAAAAACCAAACTGCGTTCCAAAAGCCCAAAAAACACTCCCTTTTCCCTTTTACATCCCGGTATGGCCCAAACGGCAGTTTCACCCCCAAAGTAGGTATTGCCGAACTTGGAAAAAAAAGCGAAAAAAAATTAG
Organism: Phyllomedusa bahiana; assembly: GCA_025379985.1. NCBI lineage: Eukaryota > Metazoa > Chordata > Amphibia > Anura > Hylidae > Phyllomedusa > Phyllomedusa bahiana. The sequence goes on from JAODAL010009160.1 coordinate 7,141, forward strand.
GGTGCTTTTTTTCCAGGATTCCTTGTAAAAAATTTAAAATTTTTAGCTAAAAATTGCGATTATTGGAAAAAATTTTTTTTTTTATTTTTAGAGCTGAACGCTAAAAAAAAATTGTGAAAACCCCCTGGGGGGATAACTCAGCAATTTTGGATATATTCCCTAAAGGGGGTATTTCAAATATGGGTCTTTTTAGGGAGTTTCTTTTGGTTTTGGGGCTTTAGGTGTCCCCAAACCCAAAATGGGCCCCAAAAAAATTTTTAAGAAAAATGATACCCCCCGACCGGTAGGTGCACCTCCTATTCTGAGGGTTGTGGGTTTGGGCCCAAAAAGCGCATAGGGGCCCATATGGGATATCTTGAAAAAATCGATCTGAGGAATCAAAAATTAAACGGGATTTCCCTGGTTTAAAACAGTTTTTCAGTGAATAATGAATAAAAATTAAAATCGCCAAAAAAAAAGGAAATTTTGAAATTTCACCTCCCCTTTGCTTAATTTCTGTGAAATATCTAAAGGGTCAAAAAACTTCTTAAAGCTTTTTTAAAAAAATTTAAGGGGTGTAGTTTTTTTAGATGGGGTCATTTTCGGTATTAACCGACCCCTCAAGCCACTTAAAAATGGAGGTCCTAAAAAAACAATTTTGCTAATTTTTTTGAAAAAGTAAAAATTAAACTTTTTTTTTAAGCCCCTTAAAGTGGTAAAAAAAAAAAAAAAAATTTAAAAAATGTCCAACCTTACAGTAGACTATGGTAATGAGTTATAAAAAATTTTTTAGTGGGAAAAATATCTTTCTTTCACGCAGAAAATTTTTAACTTTTAAAATTGCAATTTTTGCAAAAATTTTTATGATATTTTGATATTTTTCACAAATAAAAAGGACTTTTTTGGACAAAATGTATTTTAATTCAAGCCAATGTGTCACGGAAAACAGTCTCTGAATCACTGGTAAATAAAAGGTCAAAAAGTTATTCTTAATAAAGTGACACAGGGCAGTTTTAAAAAACCCGGGGTCTGTCGGAAGGCCCCCAAAATGGCTTGGCGGTAAGGGGTTAAGGAGTAGGGCATAAGTCTGTGTCCAGGAACTAGCAGGTCATACCAGTAACCCCAAAAAAAAGTCATCATGTTAGAGCAAGGACTTCCCCCCAGGTCCAATAAGTGTCCGTTTGGGTTTTGAACCACATGATGACCTCACAATAGAAACAGCCAGTGAGAAGTAAATTGTTGAATGACAAAAGAAAAAAAAACAACAAACCATAACATTCAATACATCTTCATGCAGGTTTTGTTTGTCAGTGGTCAGAGTGGCCCCAGCATATGATATAACTCCCAGTACAATAAATCGATACTGATTAGTTAGATCTTAACGAATATTTAATCCATGACCAATGTGGTGCCTATATTCAAAAAGTAAGATCAGACAATATAGACCTGTAAGTTTAACTTCCATTGTGTACAAAATACATGCAAAAGAGATACTATCCTGGGTTATCTCAGTAAAAATAATCTGATACACAGCACCAGCACAGCTTAATGAGGCATTGGTTCTGTTAAATTGATCAGATTCTATGAGGAGGTAAGCTCCAAACTGGACCTCTGAAAGGCATATGATAGTGTGCCACATAAAAGATAGGTGCACAAACGTAGAAAGGTGCAAAAATTATAAAACTCGAGTCAGTTTAAACTGGTTCCTTGGAATGTACCTGATGTCTTTCATGTGCTAATTTAAGGCAAATTTGAAATAAAACAATACTTGATTTACCCATTGTGATGTGGTTTGCAGGGATGATAGGGTTGGATGGACAGACTCTCCACTGCCATTCTTTGAAGTAGATGAAACTCCAGGCCCCATTTCAAGTTGCAGTTTGAAGATAACCTGTCACCCCCGTCCTCAATAAATGAGGCTAAGAGTGGTTAATGATGCTTGAATAAGCTGGCTTGTAGACAGTGGAATACACATAACTGATCTGTGGTGGTGTGGTGGGGCGGTGCGGGGAAGGGGTATACATACACAATCCATAGTCACTGGGATATACTATACATAACACATTTTCCTATTACAAATTGGTCCTCTCCCATCTCCTGGAGGACTCCAAAAGGCATTCTGCACAGACTGGCATGTAATCCAAGGCTGACTCTGCATTATTAAATGTATGAAGTGTATGAGCCGTCAAAAAGCTAGCATCCATTGATACTTTAGATATTCAGAATACACCATTTAGTATTATTTATGAGTTCATTAGTCAAACACAAGGAGCTTATTTAGTCCTAAGTAGTGATGAGCGATTGCGTCGACTATCGTCATCGGGTCGATAGTCGATATCGTCAATTATCATGCCGATATCCGATAGTCGATAATAGATTATCGCCGATGACCATTAAAGTCTATGGGAGAGGAGCAACACCTTCATTCTTACACCCAAATAGGGCTGGAGAAGCTGGAATTAACATCCACAACAGTAAACTGGATATGTGCTACATCTTAGGCAACACAATTAGGTTATAAAAGTCACAGAAAAAAAGTCACTATCCCTGTCCTGTATCACAGCATGACCCTTAAACCTGCATGACCGACAAATTAAAAAGTGCCAGAAGGCAGTATTATTTGAACCATCATTTTAGTTGAACTGGACATTGATTATCCATGTCCTGGGCCACAGAATAAGTCCCGAACCTGCATGACCCCCAGATTTAAAAAGTGATGGAAAAAGGAGTCTTTTAACCACCATTTTAGTTGAACTGGACATTGACTATACCTGTCCTGGGCCGCAGCATGACCCTCAAACCTGCATGACCCACAGATTAAAAAGTGTCGGAAAAATGAGTCTTTCAACCACCATTTTAGTTGAACTGGACATTGACTATACCTGTCCTGAGCCACAGCATGAGCTCCAAACCTGCATGACCCCCAGATTTAAAAAGTGACGGAAAAAGGAGTCGACATTCAGGCTTTTGGCTTTGGGATGGTGTGGGTTAAAGTGTTTCTTCGCTCCCAAACTGGTAACAGAAGGTGATGCTGACGGGGCCGCTGTAGGATGCGGTTTGAAAAAGGGTGGAAGGAGAAGGGGGGATGGGTCTTGGTGGTCCTTGGGGAGGGTGGAGGCTGAAGGGAGGCTGACCCCTGATCATGATCGAGAGACAGGGGCAGCGGGAAAAAACGTTGGTGGTGGCGGGGAGGAGGAGGGGGAGACAGAGGGGTGACAGTGGTTGGGAAACCCCATTGTTCCCTTTTTTAAAACCAGCATTCGCTGCTGTGCTAGACAGTTGGTGGGGTTTAAAAACCCCAAAGATTCTTGCCTCTACTGATGCGAGGGCAAAGGGGGCATATGACATCGCGGTTGAATCGGGGGCTTGCTCGAAAAAGGGCCGGCCCTGAGAGGGTCCTGGACCTTTTGGGCGCGTTTAGGGGGAGCGGTGTTTCCGCTGTTGTGGCTGGGGGAAATCATTCAGCGGACTTCTGGGGCCGCCTTTTCCTTTTTGAGGCGGGGCTGTACTGCATCCCCCTCGTTTTCCCTCCTGCCAGTATGAAGCCTGCAAGCAAATGCTTGAAAAACCCTTGGATCCGCAATGTCACATTTCATTCATCAACACAGGTGATTTTGTCGTCCTATTCTGCCGACCGCCTGGGATTTTTTGCGATTGCCCCCGGCTTCCTTCTTTCCCGAGGGCATAAATTAACTGGGAGTCGGGCAGACAAAATCATCCTTTTTGGGCCCTTGATCTTTGGAAATGCCTTCTGCCCCCAACCGCATTTTGTCATCAAGAGGTCTTAAAAAAAAAGGGTTTATCCACAGGGGTGGATACACGAGTTGACTTTTGGGGCTGCCTTCGCTTCATGTGGCGGATGCTGACAATGAGATGATGACATTTGTGGCCTGTGGGAGGACGAGGGGTAAGATGCTGGAGAGGTTGCTTTTAACCATGAAACGTTTGGCGACCTGTTCGTTATGAGATTCAAGGGCCTTGACCCAGCGATGACGGGCCGACGGTCCTGCAACGACGTACGTGGCTTGCGTGTTGTGCCAGCACTGGAAGGATCCCCTTTCTCTACCTCTACCCCCTGTCCACCCCCCTCTTTGCTCGCTTTCCCCCTTGCTTTCGCTCCATGTTCAGAAAGATAAAAATTTAAGAAGGTATGGAAGATTTTTTTGACAGTCTCTTATTAAAAGACGGCAAACACAGCTATTCTTAAATCCCTCTAATTTTTTTACACCCAATATTAAAAATGAAATATTTCTAGCGAATGTTAAATGCGGTCTGGTGGAAGAAGTTAGAAAAAATCAACAGTGTTTTTCCCTTCAGTCCCAGGGTTTTACAACTGCCCGTGGACTAGAATTGATAGTTTTAAAACAAAATATCATAAAAGTGCGCTACGGGCCCCAAAACTGAGATTCAACGAGCGCAAAAAAACTTTCAGAATTACAGGATGAGAAATTGCTTTTTTTGCAGCAATGACAAAACGAGAACAGTGCTAGAAAATTGCCGTACAACGTGGCATTTAAAAAAAAACTGGGGAGCCCCACGTGCAATAAAGCTTTTTAAAAGTTATACGGTAAAAAACGTGATTTTCACCAATGAAATACAACAACAGTAACTAGAAATTTCGTATCCAAAATTTTAAATACAAGGGGCTATTTGAAAAAAACGGGCAAACAAAAATGCTATAGCTATAAAAGTTTTAAAAGGATAAGAAAAGGTGGGTTTTGCACCAATGAAATTACACTTGCAATTCTAGCAAAATTTCTGTATCCCAATATAAGTCAAGAGGGTCTTTGAACAAAATGGGCCCGCGCCAAATTTAAAAAAAACGTAATTAATTTTCGTACGGTTTAAAAAAAGTTGGTTTTTGCACCTATGAAATACACCTGCAATTACTAGCAAATTTTTTTTCGTAATATAAGTACAAGGTGGGTTCTTTGGAACAAAAATGGCCTGCTCCAAAGTGAAAAAACCAATTAAATTGTGTAGGATAATAAAAGGGGTTTTGCACCATGAAATACACCTGCAATTACAGCAAATTTTTATCGTAAAATAAGTACAAGGTGGGGCTTTGAACAAAAAAAAAGCCTGCGCCCAAAATGAAAAAAAACCAATTAAATTGTGTATGGATAATAAAATGGGTTTTTTTCACCTATAAATAAACCCCCGGCAATTACTTTCAAATTTCTTATGTAATTTAAAATACAAGATGGGTCTTTGAAAAAAACTTGCTGCGCCCAAAATGAAAAATCAATTAAATTAGTAGGATAAAAAAAGGTGTTTTTGTACCATAAAATTTACCTGCAATTACTGAAATTTCTGTTCGAATATAAAATACAAGATGGGCTTTGAACAAAACGGGCTGGCCAAAGTGAAAAAAAACCTAAAATTAAAAGTGTACGGATAATAAAAGTGTTTTTTTTCACCCTTGGAAAAACACCGCAGTTACTAGAAAAGTTCTGTTCCTAATGTAAGACAAGGGGGGTTTGAACAAAACTGGGGCCCGCCCAAAAATTTAAAAAATACTATTTTACCTCGGGCGAGGGGTGTGGCCAAAAAATTTTAAAAAAAAGCCCCTTTAATGAGGGTTTAAAGCAGGTTTTGGGTGCACAATATTCACTCTCCTTTAAATGCCCCGCCCGTCTGTCTGTGTTTCCCAGCCCTCCCCACTTCCCCCCCCTGCGGTGACAGCGCTAGATGCTCTTTAAAAGTCTAGCTTAAAATAATTTGAAAAAGAAATTCTCTAATCTACCTATGTTCTATTTTCAAAGCTAAAAGCATAGTTGTCTGTGTGAACAAAGAGAACTGTGTCTCTGAGCTGAGCTGTATTGAGGAGAGATCTAACACACGTCCTGCTCTAATGAGACACACTGATGCTGAACAGGAAGGGCTGTTCTATGCAAAACGAGGTCATGTGATTTTTCCAGCCAATGTCAACAATACACATCACAGTCATGATGTCGCACACCCAGCTCACCCTGCTCTATGCTCTAAGCTGATTTGCTGGCCGCCAAAATGACAGGAAGCGCCGAAAATGGCGCGATAGCAATAGATTATGCGCAGATTCTCACCTAATTTATCGTGTGATTGGAAATGTCCGATAATCCTTCAAACCGTGCCGATTATAATCTCTCATCCCTAGTCCTAAGGTTTTGTACTTGAAAATCCAATGTTTTTCTCCTTTTGACCTGTCTGCTGCAGTCAAAAGGAGAGTTAAAGGAGTTGTCTCATTACAAGCTTTCAGCCTGTCAGTGAGCCTGAGTTGAATTGAGGGGCATGCTTCTTGGTCTGTCTCTTCTGCTCCCTCTTCCCCCCTCCCCTCAGCACACAGGCAAGGGGGAGGGGGTTTGCTGCCAGAGTTAACCCTGTGTGTGCCTGCCTATGTCTGTTGCAGGAGAGGGCTGATCTATGAGTGTAGAGAGGTCTCTGAAGCTGTATGCTAATAGCAGAGCAGGGGGGATGCAAGTGTTCCTATATCCCCTGCTTAGCTTACAAGTCTCCACATCTCCAGCAACAACAAATCCTGTCAGAACAGACAAAGGGCAGCTGGGAAGCGTTACTATACTCAGGCACTAGTACAGCAGAGCATGAAGCATTCACATGCCTGATCTATTCTATTAGTATAGTGACAGTTCCACAGACACATCATGATTATAGTAACACACAGGGTCACTGCTGTCACATCTATCTGTGTAGAGAGCAGGAGGAAGCAGGCACACACAGGGTTAATCCAGGCAGCATGGACACAGAAGCCAGAGCCTTCCCCCTCCCTCCACTACAGAAGCATTCTGTGCAGGAGGGGCTCTCTGCTCCAACCTGTCTTCAAAGGCTGATGAGTCATACAGACCTGACAGCCAGTAAGATAAGGATCAACAGGTCTGCTGCTATAGAAATTTGAGAAGCTGATGCACTCCTACTAACAGGGCTAACTCAAAATCAGTAGGACATTTATAATGAACATATATTGCAAAGCTGCTTGTTTTTTAAAGATCTTTTAATTAAAACCCAATCATTGTAGCGAGACAACCCCTTTAACATAATATTTGAAAAGTTCCATTCATATTCCATGGCAATAAGTCTAGGCACACTTTGTTTAATTAAACTGTGGTGATTTTTAATATATGCTTATTTATCCTGCACCATAGACTTTGTACAATTTTCTCTATGCACTATAATTTACACAACGTGAGTAACAGATTATGAAAGATTTTGTAGGAAATTTATCTCCTGAAATATTGTCATTTATATTTGGAAAAAGCTTGGATTTTTGGTATATTTTGAGCAACACTGCATCTTTTTGGGCCTATGGATCAGCATTATGTCTGGAAGAGGAGGAATAAATCCCTGAACACTGAAAATAATACCTTGCTTTTGCTTCCTCTGGCGCTGGAAAACTCCAATGTGTAAAGGGAAAGATGGAAGTATCAATGCAAATCTTAATACACTAGAGAGAAGCTCTTCTTAGGGCAGATGTATTGTTTTAACCCCTCAGTCCCAGGTCTGAAAAGGCCTTAATGACCAGCTAAATTTTTTAGTTTTTGCCTCCCTACGTTTCAACAGTTGTAACTTATTTTTTCAGTGACGCAGTTGTATGAGGACTTGTTTATGGGGAGAAGTTGTATTTTTGGTGGGGGGGGGGGCATAGTTTAATTTTATATATAAATGACTGCATAATTTTTTTAACATTTTTTACTGCATAAACATAAAGGGCCACTTTTATTTTTCCACAGCACTATATGAAATGAACAGGGTGCTCTGATTGGTTGTTATGGGCAACAAAGTGAGTTTTATGTGGTCCAAAGTGTTTTGCTGCATTTGGTTTTTTTTTTATTATTTTTACACCATTCACATTTCACACTAAATAACCTGTTAGATTAATTCTACATGTTATTACAGTCCTGTGGACACCTAATACTTGTAGGGTTTTTTTGTGTGTGTGTACTGTATGCACATTTTTTTAAATTAAATATTTATTTTTATTTTATTATTTTATTTCTATACTTTTTATGTTTTTCACTTTTTTTTTAAAATCCCATTAAGTGATAACCATTCAACACCCTTTATTTCACTTAGTATTGTATTAGCATACTTTTGTATGCTAATACTTTACACTATGGGCGGCATGTATGAAATTTGGAGTTTAAACATCAAATTTTATGTCTCATAATAATAGCCTAGAATGCGCCTGATTTCTGAACCTGCTCTACAGCGGGTCATAAATCAGGCGCATTGTAGTGCTGGTACGACATTTCTGGCACATGTATACCACTTTGAAAGTGGTATTCCTGTTCCAGCAGTAATGCGCCTAGAAATGCCATAGCGAAACTATAAATCTATAGCTTCATACGGTTCTAGTGCGCCCCGCCTCCTGCAACTCCCCCCCCCCCGAAATCAGGCGCATTACAAAGTGCCGCTTGCACTTTCTAATGCACCTGATATTGGCTTACGGGCCATTTAAAAATGTAGTGAACATTCATACATGCCACCCAGGGGCGTAACTAGAGAAGCTTTGGCCCCATAGCAAGCTTTTAGATGCTCCCTCCCCCCTCGTCTCCCTGACCACGAACATTTACCTGGACCTCTTAGATCATGCAATTACTAGATAGTACGAGGAGTGAACACCTCATCATAGATTTCACCGTCATACAAATCCCACTATACCCAGATCAACATTACCAATAGCGCTACTACATATGGATCTTATTATATCGCAAGAACACGACCACAAATTACCACCAAACAGTGACTGAATAAAGATCTGTATATAAAAAAGACCTATATTACCACCATATAGTGACCATATAGTGGTAGATACCAGTGTACACAGGATCTGCAACATATAAGTAATTACAGTGCAGTTACATCTTGAGACATTTCTCTGACGAGTCGCTGACTTTCTCTTTTGTTCTGCATCCGGTCCAGACTGCCATGATGACTTCTCCCGGCCACCACTCGTCCCTGCAGATTTAGACACAAATATCTTAGAATCCTCACTTTTCCATCCCCTCAATCCAGGCCCTCCACCTCTGTACAAACTTCCCAAGGGTGGGAGAACAGGTACAAGCCATGGCTTAGGGGCCATATAGGCAAGCAGGGTTCAGGTAGGCCATAGAGGGTCATGCAGGCAGGCAGGATTCAGGTAGGCTATAGGGGGTCATATAGGCAGGCAGGGTCAGGTAGGCTATAGGAGGTCATATAGGTAGCCAGGCAGTGTCAGGTAGGCTATAGAGGGTGATATAGGCAGCCAGGCAGGGTCAGATAGGCTATAGGAGGGTCATATAGCCAGGCATGCAGGGTCAGGTAGGCTTTAGGGGGGCCATATAGGTACCAAGGCAGGGTCAGGTAGGTTATAGGGCGTGATATAGGTAGCCAGGCAGGGCCAGGTAGGCTATAGGGGGTCATATAGGGAGCCAGGCAGGGTCAGGTAGACTATAGGGGGGTCAGGTAGGCTATAGGGGGGTCATATAGGTAGCCAGGCAGGGTCAGGTAGGCTATGGGGGGTCATATAGGTAGCCAGGCAGGGTCAGATAGGTAGCCAGGGTCTGGTAGGTAGCCAGAGTCTGGTAGGTAGCCAGGCAGGGTCGGGTAGGTAACCAGGCTCGGGTAGGTAACCAGGGTCTGGTTGGTAGCCAGGGTCAGGTAGTTAGCCAGGTTCAGGTAGTTAGCCAGGGTCAGGTAGGTATCAGGCAGAATCTGGTAGGTAGCCAGACAGGGTCAGGTAGGTAGCCAGGCAGGGTCAGGTAGGTAGCCAGGGTCAGATAGGTAGCCAGGTGGGGTCAGGTAGGTAACACAAAATAGAAAAAAAGTCAGCTCACCGTGATCCAGTATGCTGCAGGGACCCTCCGGGCTAGGGAGATAGCACTATAGCAAGCACAAACGTATGGTCCAGCAGTCCAAAGGCCAATAAAAAATCCAATATTTATTGAGTAATATTAAAATAAAACGGCAAACATGCACAGGGGAGATGAATGAAGTTTACGCGTTTCAGGGCGACTGCCCCTTAATCATAGCATTGATGCATTGATTGATGCATTGATGCGTCTTATATTAATTTTTGCTCCTAAAGATGCACTATGTCTTATTTTCAGGGATGTCTTATTTTTCCATGAGTAAATTATAGCATGCTATACTAGTGTGTGTATATATATCTTAAAGTTTAGAGTCACAAACCACAGGATATATGTATGTAAAGGCATACATGCCAACTCTCCCATTTTTGGCGGGGGGGGTCCCGCTAATGGGGGTCTCCGCCCTCCCGGCAGAGTTGGCTTTCCTCCCGCCGCCAGCAGGCAATGGGGGGGACCGCGGCGAAAGAGTAGTGCTGGTGCCCTACTCGGGCGCCGCTGGGCCGCTCCTACCGGCGGGTGACGCGGCCGCAGCGGCCGCTCCCCCGCCCGGCGAGTTTCACTGACTTGTGCGGCCGCAGCCGCACAGTCAGTCAGCAGTACAGGGAGAAGGCAGGAGGGATCGTTCCATCCTCCCCTCTCCCCCTGTATGGGGGGGTGTCTATCTACCTGGCAACAGAGGGGGCACTACCTGGCTACAATGGGGGAAACTACCTGGCAAACAAAGGGGGCATCTACCTGGCTAACAATGGGGGCACTACCTGGCTACAATGGGGGGGGGGAAATACCTGGCAACAGAGGGGGCACTACCTGGCTACAATAGTGGGGCATTACCTGGCTACAATGGGGGGCACTACCTGGCTAACAAAGGGGGCATCTACCTGGCTAACAATGGGGGCATATACCTGGCAACAGAGGGGGCACTACCTGGCTAACAAAGGGGGCACTACCTGGCTAACAAAGGGGGCATCTACCTGGCAACAAAGGGGGCATCTACCTGGCAACAATGGTGGCATCTACCTGGCTAACAAAGAGGGGCATCTACCTGGCTAACAAAGAGGGGCATCTACCTGGCTCCAAATTTGGCTCTACCTGGCTACAGAGGGGGCTCTACCTGGCTACAGAGGGGGCTCCTACTTGGCTACAAGGGGGCATCTACCTGGTTACAAGGGGGCATCTACTTGGCTACAAGGGGGCATCTACCTGCCTGTAAGGGGCACTACCTGGTTATGGGGGGCTAACTACCTGGCCATAAGGGATCTACCTGGCTTTCTTCCAAAGCCGTTATGCAGTTAGGTGGAGTGGGTGTGGCTTTTTGAAGGGGCGTGGCACACCGACAAGATAGGCGTGTCCATGCAAATTTTTGCGCCGCCCTCTACATTCTCCTGCTTTTTCAATTTCAAAAGTTGGCAACTGTGTGTAAAGGACATTTTATGGCAGCTGCAGTGACTTATCTCAAAGGATGGCAAATGTAACATGCTGGGACTTGTAGAACTAGAAGTTCCAGCATGCCCCATCAGCCATCCTGTGAGATGTGTGTGTCAGTACCATTGCTCTGTTCTCCCCCCATCCCTCTGTTACTTACATGTACTTTCTGTCTCCTCTCCTTTGGATGTTCGGGACCTGTGGTGACATCACAGTCACATGACCTCCCTTCCCAGGTCCTTCAACCCTCTAATGAGTTCCGCTATGTCTTATTTTCAGGGTGTGCCTTATATCAGGGAATTCAACAAAATCTCTGCTATATCTTACTTTTTGGGTTGTCTTCTTTTTGGGGAAACACGGTAGGTAGCCAGGGTCAGGTAGGTAGCCAGGCACGGTACTTTAATGTTAAAAAAAAATAAAAAATCCCTTACTCACCTGTCCCACGCTCCCTTGCAGTCCAGATCCCGGACAGTCTGAGCTTGGCGCGGGTGCCGCGATGGTGTTACGTAATCGCGCGGCCCATGTCGGCACTGTGGGCTGGCGCCTGCTAGCAGATTAGCAGAGAGGAGTGCCGGGAGCCAGAGGGCCTGGGCGTTCAGAGGCAGGATGCGCCGGGCCCCACAGCTCCGCATCCGCCGGCAGAGAACTGTTATGTTCACTGCCGGCGGGCGCAGGAGCAGAACTACCGGGGCAGCAGACGAGTTAGCAGCTGCCCCTGGGACTGGGCCCCCTAAGAGCCCGGGCCCCGTGGCAGCTGCTACCTCTGCTACCCCGGTAGTTACGCCCCTGATGCGCTCTATGGGCCACATGTATGAATACCGACGGGTCGGGGCGCACCTTTCCGCCAGTTTTCCAGCGGAATCTGCGCCTGATGTATGTCGGGTCCGGGGCATGCTCATACATAGCATGTAAAGTCAGCAGCGCCTCGCCAGTGTTTTAGGCGCAGTGCGGGTCTGAGGTGCAGTGCGGGGCTGCGCCTATGATTCGGCGCCCGAGGTAGTGCACTTACATGCGGGGAAAAGTCCACTGCGCCTGGCCAGTGTGTTAGGCGCAGTGCGGGGACATGGGCGCAGTGCGGGACTTAGGCGCCGTTCGGGACTGCGCCGAAAAACAGTTCCGATGCGAGACAGGCTGGAACAGCGAGAAATCATTCCAGAAGTCGGTGCGGAGTATGAATCAAAAATCGCCTTTATAAAGGCGTTCAACATTCTCAGGTAAAGAGCTGAAACCTAAAAAATAAAAAATACATAAAACAAAATCACTTTCCAATATCAAAATTCAAGAATTAGGATATTGGACATTGCCGGGAAATACAGTAATTCAAATTCTGAAAGCTATTCTGATTGGTCGGCATAAACCGGCCAATCAGAATAGGAGCGACAGTGAACCATTAAAACCTATGGGGAAGTTTAGACCAATCAGAATCCACGGCGGGATAATTCAAAAATACTGTAAAAAGACAGAAAAGAAGCTCTGATTGGTGAGTAGCGGTGCGGGGTGGCTTTGATATTTTATCCAGCCAATCAGAGCTTCGTTAGCCAAGGATCAATAGTATGGGTGCAACGAAAATAAAGAAATAAACATGATTTTATTGATTTAATATTTTTTTTTCGTTACCCCCATATTATCATTCGTTTTATATACACATCGGGACAACTTCTGTAGTGTTATAATTTGATTTCGGCCATGTACAGTTTTATTTCAGATTGCGTTAGAAAACCCATAGGAGTGTCGCTCGCTCTCCCATTGGTCCAAATAACCGTGCCTCTTTTAACTTAGCCAATCACAGAGCGCGCTCAGAATTTCTTTTCCCCATATAACTCTATGAGAAAGTAGCTCGCGATCTGATTGGCTAAGCTGGACGAGCCCCCGCCGCTTCAACCAATCAGCTCGTTTCTGCATTTTTACTGTATTTTGAACTGTCCCGCCTTTGAATATGATTGGTCAATTTTTCTCCATAGGATATAATGGGACATTGTCACTCCTATTCTGATTGGTCAATTCTCCTCCATAGGTTATAATGGGACATTGTCGCTCCTATTCTGATTGGCTGGTTTATGCCGACCAATGAGAATAGCTTAAACAATTTGAATTACTGTATTTCCCGGCGATTCTCTCTATTGCAATTCCCTATGTAGCGCCGGTCTCGGCGACAACGCGTTGTTCGGGATTTTAACTGCTTTATTTGTAAAGAAGGGTTCTGCTCTTTATCTGATAATGTTTTACACTTAATAAAAATGATTTTTTTTATTAATACTTCATGCCGCACGGCGCTGAGCGCCGAGATTTCAGAGCGCCCATCTCTCCATAGACTATAATGGGAGAAGTAGCTCGCGCTCTGATTGGCTGGGATATCCAAGCCACCACTAGCTCAGCCAATCAGCTCTTTTCTGTCTTTTTACTGTATTTTGAACTGTCCCGCCTTTGATTTTGATTGGTCCAAACTTCTCCATAGGATTAAATGGGACTTTGTCGCTCCTATTCTGATTGGTTAATACTCCTTCATAGTTTAGAATGGGACACTGTCGCTCCTATTATGATTGGTCCAAACTACTCAATAGGATATAAAGGGTCTTTGTCGCTCCTATTCTGATTGGCTGCTTCTGCCGACCAATGAGAATAGCATAAAACAATTTGAATTACTGTATTCCCGGCAATTCTCTCTATTGCAATTCCCTATGTAGCTCCGGTCTCGGCGACAAACGCGTTGTTCGGGTTTTTAACTGTTTTATTTGTAAAGAAGGGGTCGGCTCTTTATCTGATAATGTTTTACATTTAATAAAAATAATTTTTTGATTAATACTTCATGCCGCACGACGCTGAGCGCCGAGATTTCAGTGCGCCCATCTCTCCATAGACTATAATGGGAGAAGTAGCTCGCGCTCTGATTGGCTGGGATAGCCAAGCACCCGCTAGCTCAGCCAATCAGCTCTTTTCTGTCTTTTTACTGTATTTTGAATTATCCCGCCGTGGATTCTGATTGGTCTAAACTTCTCCATAGACTAGAATGGGTCTTTGTCGCTCCTATTCTGATTGGCCGAGCTAGCCAAGCCCCCGCTAGCTCAGCCAATCAGCTCTTTTCTGTCTTTTTACTGTATTTTGAATTGTCCCGCCGTGACTTCTGATTGGTCAATCCTTCCCCATAGGTTTTATTGGTTCACTGTCGCTCCTATTCTGATTGGCCGGTTTATGCCGACCAATGAGAATAGGTTTCAGAATTTGAATTACTGTATTTCCCGGCAATTTCCAATATCATAAATCTTGATATTGCGCCGTTCTACATTTTTGGAAAGTGTTTTTTTTTTTTTAAATTATGTTTATTTTTTACGTTCAGCTCTTTTCAGACACTGTTGTCCGCCTTTATAAAGGCAATTTTTTCGGAATCATACTCCTGCTGCACGGAGCGGAGCGCAGAGATCTTCTATCTGCTTCCTCGCATGTTCGGATCCTGCTTCACTTCGCCTCTGTCGGAGGATTTAGACCAAAAAAAAACCAGGTCTGCCTGTCGGAGCTGCCGAGCGCTGCACTGCGCCTCGCTTTGCCGACTCGCCATCGTACATGCCTCAGAGTTTTCGAGCGCGCCGCGTCCCGCCCCGGAACGCCTACCCCGCGCCCACACCACGCCCACTGCCCGCCCATTCATGCGGGGCGCAGCTGAAAGTGGCGAACACTGCGCCTAACACTGAATCCCCGCGTCCGACAGCGGGATTCGGGCTGGGAGGCGCAGTATACGCCAAAAAACGGGCGAAAAGCCCGATCATACATGTCGCCCAATGTGTCAGTATGTGTAAGTTTAACACAGGCTGCTGCCAGGGTAGCACACAATGTGCCCTGACAGCAAGTTTGCTATACAGACAGCCCTGGGGTTACACTAGGTCTCCAGTGCTGACTGAACAGAAATTTCTCAGGTTCCATCAGGTCACCGGGAGTTCTAGTAACCCAATGGAGAAGAATAATCCCATTTCATTATGCCGCGGTCACAGACTGTGGCAATCAAGGGTTAAATGGCAGGGATGAGAGGCTTCCTCTGGTCTCTGACATTCACAGAGACTTCTCTAGGAATGGCACTGCTAACTGTCACTCCACTCCTAGCGCAAACCCCTTCTATCTGTGACGTCTTTTGGCATTGCTGCACTGCCTGATGTTAAAAGTTGGTAGGCAGTCATTAAGGGGTTAAATAAAAAGAAAAAGTAATGGAAAGGTTCTTACCTTTATATGTTGTGTAAGCAACAACAAACTTGTATGCATAGATATTGGTCTGGTATCAATCAAGTATCACGAAATTGTAGTAGAAACCTAGGGTGACAACTATGAATTCGCATGTGGTATTTTTTTGGTGTATATTGCGCCAAAAAACTGCTGGCATACTGTTATAAGGATGGCACAACACATTTTAATGTGCTTACAATGCGGCAAAGTTTGATGTGAAACCACCATACAATGTTTGGCGCATTACACTCTATGCACAATGCAAAGTTTAGTGCATTACACTCTATGCACCATACAAAGTTTGGCACATTACACACTATTCATTATACAAAATTTGGCGCATTACACTCTGCATCATACAAAGTTTGGCGCATTACGTCAAAGGCGTTAAACAGCACGTGATGGCAGCAGCATCCTCCTGCATTGTAATTGGCGGGTTTTAGCTGCAATTAGCCGCTAACACCCGTCAGCTGTATTGCGGGCTCAGGATGTGTCCAAACATCCAATGCAGGGGTGTAACTAACGGGGTAGCAGACAAAGCAGGTGTCCTGGCCCTGGGGCAGCTTCTACCATGGTAGTTCGGCTCCTGCGCCCGCCAGCAGTGAACAGAACAGTTCACTGCAGCAGGCGCAGAGCTGAGGGGCCCGGCGCATCCCGCCTCTGAACACCTGGGCCCTGTGCCCCGAGCGTTTAGAGGCAGCGCTGCCCCGTGGTAGCAGAACAGAGCCACCTGCACTCCACTCTGTTAGCAGGCGCCGGTCCACAGTGCTGACGTGAGCAGCGCGATTATGTCACATCATTGTGAGGCCCGCGCTGAGCATAGAGGCTGAATCGGAGGATCGTGGACGGAGGTAAGTAAACTATTTCTTATTTTACCTGCCCCCAAGCCTGCCTTCATACCCTATAATCCTGCCTATATACCCCAAGCCTGCCTGTATACACCCCAAGCCTGCCTATATACCCCGTCTGCCTATATACACCCTAAGCCTGCCTATATACCCCAAGCCTGCCTATATTCCTCCTAAGCCTGCCTATATACCCCCAAGAATGCCTATATATATCCCTCAAACCTGCCTATATACCCCCAAAGCCTGTCTATATACCCCCCAAGTCTGCCTATATATCCCTTAAGCTTGCCTATATAGCCTCCCCCTAAGCCTGTCTATATAACCCCCCTAAGCCTACCTATATAGCCTCCCCATAAAGCCTGCCTATATAGCCCCTATATCCCCCTAACCCTTGTCTAACTGTATGGCTCCCTATAGCTACCTAAACCCTACATGCCTGTCTGCCTATTTGGTGCCCCCTATAGCCTATTTACCTACCTGTTTACCTATTTGGGCCCCACCTATAGCCTAGCTACCTGGGACCCACCTACAGCATACCTACCTACCTGGGGCCTAAATACTGCCTACCTAGTGCTAATCTACCTACCTAATTGAGAACTGCCTAACTACTGCCTACCTACCAAGCATCTACCTACCTACCTACCTGGGGCCTATTTACAGCCCACCTACCTACCTTAAGCCTTCTAACTAAACTACCTAGGGTCTACTAACCTATCTAATGGGGGTCTACCTGCGTATATGATTCGGAAGAGTACAGGCCATAGCTGTTACACAATCTCCAGGGGGTGAATTCTCTGTTCCTCCCCTCTAGGAGACTGGGCCTCTAAGCTATGGCCTGTACCCACTCTCCCACCCCGGGATGTTTGTACAGAGGTGGGGGACAGGGAGTGAGGTGATGGAAAAGTGATGATTCTAAGATATTTGTGTCCAAATCTGCAGGGACAAGTGGCAGCCGGGAGAAGTCATCATGGTGGTCTGGACCAGATGCAGAACAAAAGGGAAAGTCAATGACTCAGTAGAGAAATGTCACCTGTGAATCACAAGATGTAACTGCACTGTAATCACTCATATGTCTGCCGAGCCTGTGTACACTGGTACATACCACTATATGGTCACTGTATGGAGGTAATATGCAGACTGTAGGGCACCTGTGTACACTGGAATCTACCACTATATGGTCACTGTAATATTGATCTTTATTCAGTAAAAGTATAGGGGTATTATTCAGTCACTATGTGGTGGTAATTTGTGGTCTTGTTCTGGTGGTATAATCAGGTCCATATGTAGCAGTGTTATTGGTAATGTTGGACTTGATATAGTGGAATTTGTTTGGTAGTGGTATGATGGTGATATCTATGGGGTGGTAATTACTCCTTGTATTATGTAGTAACTGCATTACTTAAGAGGTCCCGGTAAATGTTCGTGGGAGGGGGGGGGCCCAATCCAAAAGTTTGCTATGGGGCCCAGGCTTCTCTAGTTACTCCCCTGGTCCAATGTCGGTAAGGGGTTGAATTTAAAGCCTGTCAGTCAAACTTCAATACCTTAGCATCCAGATGATAAAAATAGCCACATTTTGTTAATCATGCCTATTCTACTTATAAACTAAGAATACTTTCTCCTGGAAGACTTTTTGGTATTTTGCACCAGTATTTACAATCCAAAACTAGAAGTAGGACAAACAGTGGGGGAAATTAGTATTTGACAGACTTACGATTTTGCACGTTTTGCCATCTACAAAGAATGGAGATGTCTGTAATTTTTATCGTAGATAAAACTGTGAGAGATAGAATCTGGAAAAATCCAGAAAATCACATTGTATGATTTTTAAATAATTAATTTGCATTTTACTGCATGAAATAAGTATTTGATCACCAACCAACAGCAAGAATTCTGGTTCTCACAGACCTGTTAGTTTCTCTTTAAGGGTGCTTTCACACAGCGCATTATTTGGTACATTTTTTTTGCAGTAATGCACAGCAAAAAAAAAACACACTGTGTGAAAGCACCGCAAGAAGACCTCCTACTCTACATTTATTACCTGTGTTAATTGCACGTGTTTGAACTCATGCCTGTATAAAAGACACCTCTACTCAATCAATCACATTTCAACCTCTATACCATGGCCAAGACCAAAGAGCTTTCTAAGGATACCAGAGACAAAATAGTAGACCTGCACAAGGCTGGGATGGGCTACAGGCAAGCAGCTTGGTGAGAAGGCAATAATTTTAGAAAATGGAAGAAACACAGATGACTTGGGGCTCCATGCAAGATCTCGCCTCATAGGGTAAGAATGATTCTGAGAAAGGTCAGGAATCAGCCTGGAACTACACAGGAGGACCTGGTCAATGACCTGAATAGAGCTGGGACCACAGATGACCATTAGTAACACACTACGCCATAATGGATTCAAATCCTGAAGGGCATTCAAGGTCCCCCTGCTAATGCCAGCACATGCTCAGGCCCGTTTGAAGTTGGCCAATGACCATATGGATGATCCAGAGGAGGTATGGTAGAAGGGCTTGTGGTCAGATGAGACCAAAATAGAACTTTTTCGTATCAAAATCACTCACCATATTTGGAGGAAGAAGGGTGAGCACAGCCCCAAGAACACCTGTCCAATTGTGAAAAAGGGGGTGAAAGCATCATACTTTGGGCAAAGGGGAAAGGACGACTGCACTGTATTGAAGAGAGGATGGATGGGGTCATGGATCACAAAACTTTGGCCAACAACCTCCTTCCCTCAGTAAGAGCATTGAGGACGGGTCATAGCTGGGTTCTCCAGCATGACAGTGGCCTTAACACACAGCTTTGGCAACTAAGAAGCGGCTCTGTAAGAAGCATTTCAAGGTCCTGAAGTGGCTGAGCTAGTCCCCAGACCTGAAAATCTTTGGACAGAGCTGAAACATAATTGTGCCCAGTGACAGCCCCAAAACTTGATGTGGAGATCTGTATGGAGGAGCACGCCAAAATCCCTGCAGTGTGTGCAAACTGGGTCAAGAACTACAGGAACCGTCTGACCTCTGTAATTGAAAACAAAGGTTTTTGTACCAAATATTAAGTTCCGTTTTTCAATTGTATCAACTATATATTTCATGTAATAAAATGCAAATTAATTATTTAAAAATCATACAATGTAATTTTCTGGATTTTTTAGATTCTGTCTCTCACAGTTGAAGTGTATCTATGATAAAAATTACAGACCTCTCCATTTTTTGTATGTGGAAAAATTAGCAAAATCGCCAGTGTATCAAGTACTTATTTTCCCCACTTTAAACATACAAAAATTATAATGGAAAGATTGTATGTAATAAAATGTAATTTAAAGGTGACAACTAGTGTTGCTTGCATCTGACTAACTTCAACACTGGTTTGACCGAACTCATCAGAAAATTCAGGTTCCAGATGTCCTGAACCCAAATTCTTTCACTCTGACCCTAACCCTAAATCTAGTCCTACTGTACTCATGACCATAACTGTCACACTAAATTGAGATTAAGGTTTCTTTTACTGGGTTTGAATGGGTCAACTTACCTGTACAACACTGCTTCCAGTCCTGGAGCACTGTCGCACCAGCTTGATTTCCACCTGATGTTACTTCTAGTCCAATGCCACATTAGGGTTTGTGATGGGGAACAGGTAAGTTAACCCATTCAAAGCCCTAGCCCTAAACTCAATTTAGGGTTATAGTCGACTTTTATTGCCAACATTGCTTTGGGCTGATCACTCTGCTATATTACCAGTTGTCACTTATGTAAACATGACTGCCACAACTAAATAGAGAAATCCCAATATCTCTTCAAATAAAGAGAAATTTTGCTTTAACGTCTAGCATACTAATGTTAATATTTACTAAAATATTATCTTTTAGTAAAAAGTCTCTTTAAAGGGGTTTTGCCACGATCTCATTTCATACCTCCTGTATCCTGCTCTTCAGAGGGCGTTTGTGATTTGTTTGAATTGCATATCATGTGACCCAGCAGGATGACATCACCAGGCCTTTCATCTCTGTAGTCAAAGAAAGGTCTGTTTATGTAAAGCATTGTGAGTAGCTGAGAGGTAAAGCTTTTGCCTTCAGACACAAGGATCCTAGGTTCAAATCCCTGCAGGAATAAAACCTGTGGATTTTATTTTCTCTTTATCCATACACACACCTGATTGAGGTTTCTTTTTTATTTATTTGCACTGTTTGACTAATTACTAAGGAGAACAGAGGACAGGAGTAGAATGACAGCACATGGGGTTTGAACACTCAGTAGCTGCCTGAGAGGAGAAGTGATGTCTGAGCATGTGCGACTAGGAGTGAGGCTCTCTCAGCCCTGGTCGTATCCCCTGGAGACGAGCTGTAAACAATGGATCACTAAAGGAGCAGCTAAAACAAAAACGTTGCAGAATTTTTAATAATAATGAATGGTGAAAAAGTTTATTTCATTTGCAAGCTTCCCACGTCAATTTTACTTAATTACAAAACCCCTTTAATAATGTATGGATATATAAATCTCTGTCAAATGTAAAGAGCTAAGATATCAAAATATTAGTAAGAAACACAATGGAGTACATCGGAAGTAAACCATTTTAAAAGTTTATTATACCTTACAAATAAACAAACAAACGGAATGACTGGTGCCAACAATCTGATCAAAATAATTCCATGACATAACATAAAAATGCAGTTATCGGTAAGCAGTAAGAATTGATGGTGTTGTCTGTACTATACAATGGTTGATCTTGTAAACTCCAATATTCCTGTAAATTTCTATGACTCTAAAATTCAAATGTCATTATGTACAACCTAGCATAGCAGCTTATCCATAAAACTTTCAGAAACCTTGTGTTACTAATAATATTTCCATAGAAAAATATAACTTTTTTTTTAAATTCAATGAAAGAACTGGCTCATAGAATTCTGTTATATTCTATGTATAGAATATTTAAAAAAAAAAAAGAAAAAATTCATATAAACTATTTTAAGTTTTTTAGAACAGTACATTAGTCAGAGCTGAGCGAACCTAAATAACCTCTAAATACAGCAATAAAAGTAAAATAAAAAAAATAACAGGGTTGCTCTCCCTCCAGGCTGCTTACACACAAGAGAGTTGCTTCCTGGCATTGAGTATAACTTTGCTGACATCTAGCCGTTCATGGATCTGCAGCCTAGTAGGTCCCACCAGTTGACTATAGGTAATGTCTAACTATGTCTAGCTTTACTTGTGACTTAATGGTTACTGAAATATTGTACTGTTTATGGTCAGCTTTAAATGGACCATATTGAACATTAACAGCATAGATGGAAAACAAGATGCAACAGCTTTGAAAAATCCAACACATAGCTGGCAATGCATAAAAGGTTTTAAAAAGAACATGCTAAAAGTTGTTCTAATCGATCCAATAATATGGTCAACTAACATGAAATGTAAAATATTTCATATAACCAAACTTTTAAACTGGCCTAACACACGGTCCTCATTTATCAAACCTAAGTGTTTTTGGAGCTCAGCTTTCCTTTTTAAAGACCAGTTTAAAAAATGAAAATTGAGCTTTGATCGGCTGCTGTGCGCAGTTTTACACTTAGACAGGTTTGATAAATGAGGCCCAATGTGTTATTCTGCCCAATGGTTGTGTAGATATTGGGCCCTAAATGTAGTTTCCTATAAAAAAAAATTATTAATTATTGTAAACCTTTTTTAAAACTTCCTTATCTATGTCAACCCCTTCTATGCCAACAAATCATAAATCATAGCAAAAATCATTGGAAAAATACATAATGTGAATATCATTGGCTATATCTATGAATTATTCTATTAAGTTCTAGATAGAAAACTTCTTAATTTCAATACAAAAGGTTTAGCCCTTTTTAAAAATGCTAATTGTTACCATAAAATTCCTTTCGTCTGACCTACGAAACTTGATACAGAAAAACAACAGGATTCTGCAAAATCTGGGGTGGGAGACTGAGCAGCAACAACCAGTTCTCAGGTTTCTCTAATTAAACTAATAGATAGTAACAAGGTTTCCGTTTACAACATGTTTCCGGCTGTCTTCCTGAAGGATCTATTTATTTTTTTATACTTAAGATACCCATGTAAAATTCTAAGTGGTCAACAGCCGGATAATCAGTCAATTTTCCATCTTTCGGTAACAATCGAGCCAAAAAACTTTAATTTTATTTATCAACACAGAAAAAAGCAGCCACATCAAGTATTCAGACCTCGGTTTTCATTAGTTAAATTGCTCTATGAAGTTGAAGGGTGCAATTTTATCTGTTGTCATGGGCAACACGGCTAATTGTTGTTTGGGTAATTTTTGATAATAGTATTTTTGATCATTCACTTGCATGAGAGCTCATGGTCAATTAATGGCTGCAAATGTGAAAAAACACGGAGATAGATTTTCCAGCTGAATTTTATCTTGTGAACAGCCACCTTTATTTTCTTTTATCACCGTCCATTCATGCAGAATATCTAAAAGTTTCGCAGCTATTAAGATTTAGGGCCACAAGTTTGAACCTGTTTAGGTTTAAAACTCACTTTTTTGCCTATAGGTTACTATGGGCAAAAGAGTGAGTGTTAGACCTCAACAGTTTTCATACATGTGGCCCCTAGTCTTGACACATTGATAATGAATCAAAAGTTTTTAATGTATTTAGACCCTGGTACTTATTGAGCCCCATGGAGAAGGATAAGTTATTATTGTCCAAAGAGAGTTTATTTCTCAGTAAGATCCGATAATTTCTCTGATATTCTTGTGCCTTATGTACAAAAACGAAGGGCTTTTTCACAGGTTCCGTGAAAAATCTCAATCCCAGATGTGAACCTAGCCCAAGGCAGACCAGAAAGGGAAAGAGCTGCCCATAGCAGCCAATTAGAGCTCAAATTGCCCTCTGTAAACCGTACTATGAAACCTGGTCTGTGATTAGTTGTCTCTACTGAAAACTATTGACATGCTCATCTATCCCATACATCAATAGTAAAATCAGATTGTCAAGACTTATAAAGTCCTTTATAATCGGATACGATTGTCATTAGCAACGCACGTTGTATAAAGTAGTCATCTTAGGTGTATACATGCTAAAGAAAAGCTACCTGCATGACCCCCATCAACAATATATAAAGAGTGCGTCAACTATGGTCTCTTGGAATCAATCCCTGGTAACAACTGGCTGTTTATATGTATAGGATGCAACAGGTAAGTATAAAACATGCCAGTGTCTTTTGCTACATATTGACAGGCAATTTTGTATTTGGCACCATAGAAAATACATTACTTATTATGAAAGATAATTGTAAACGACAAAGGGGGATATTTATGAACGGGGCTGCACCACTTATCTGGCATGATTTGCACCAAAAAACCATTGTTGCCCCTGTCCAATATATTTTTAAAAGGTCTTTCGCTAAGAACTAATGCACATCTGACACCCTCGACAATTTTGTATGCGGCAATAGTTAGGAGACGGGTCGCACAGCACTCATAAGATTAGACTCCTTTATGAATGTGACGTGACCTAATGTGGCACACAAATGTCATGCAAATCCATGGCAATTTCAAAGTGTCAAGACAAATTTTGGCGCAAGTTTTTGTCTTACAGCAGGACACATTTATAAAGTGCTTTGAGACACTTTCAAACTTACTGATAAATGCTACACTAACCTCCTGAGAAGTACGACGGTCGAGGTGGCGCCACTTTTCATACATGTCCCCCAAAGTGTATTCATAGATTTCTCTGTTGAAGGGGTTGTACCTCCAAGTACATTAATCACCTTTCCACAGGATAGGTGCTAAATTGATTGCTGGGGGTTCCGCTGCTTGGACCTACAACAATTGCTAAACTGGAGTCCCCAATGGTTTTAATAAATCAGACCCCTAATTTTTTTAGACCAGTGTATTCATAAGGAGCTTGCTCCCATGCTCTCCCTACCATCCTCACAGTTATAGATGGGCTGCTGCACCTTTACATAAATTGTCCATTAGAGGAGCAGGAGGAGGTGCTCTCCTCATAAAAAGTAACACCAGTGATATTGTATATTGTTCCCATTGTAATAATCCAAAACCCATGTACACAATTATCATTGTAAATATAACAAAACACTTTCATACTAAATTATATTTCCCTCTGTCTAAACTTCGTAGCATTTCTTTCTTCTACCTTTAACATTCTTAAGCTGCCATTACTAATAACTTTATTAAATTATAAGTCTAAATATTGTTACCTTAAAGGGGTAGAATGGGGATGAGCTGCAGTACTGGACAAAGCGCATAGACAAGGAGAGGGGGGGGGGGGGGCGCTATTTCCAGAACTAAAGCAGCCTGTCTTACCCCAGACAACTCCTTTAAATCCAGGCTTTACATATTAAAAGAGAAAAATTGTACAATATGTCTATTAATATGTCCAGGCTGTCTATATTTTTATTAGAACTCCTCTCCCGTGTAAAAGTTGTCTTTCAAGATACATATGTAGAAGTCATTGTGCAAAATACTTTAAAACATATTAACTTTAATCTGTACATTTGAATATATATAATATATAAATTTTCCAAAGGTTTGTTGAAAAACACCAAATTTTTCAGATGAACCACAGTATAAGACAACACCGTGACCTTCTTATAATACATGCCTCTTTTACATTCATTCCTTCAGAAAAGCAAACAATGGCCCGGTATATATACCTTTATGTGTTGACTATACAGACAACCTTTATGTGTTGACTATACAGACAACTAATGATTGATGATGAAATCATTAGTCTTAGCAGTAAATATGAGGGAAGGGGCCCCATAACCTATGGGTATAGGTTCATAGCACTATAACCCACTCTATCTTAGGACGAGGGCATTTTGGTACTTGATTGCCCCTCGTGTCCTGAGCAGGTTAACACCTCCCATTAGGAGCCTATAAAAGGGCTAAAAACCATGTAAGTTTCTAGAAATTTAGATATCTGTTCCCTAAACCCAACTGATCTTCCAAACACAATTGTAGAATGACCAACTCTAAAAACAAAATAGCATAAGTAATAAGGAAATATTATTATATTATAATAATATTATTATAATAACATATTTTAAACACTAAACCCCATAATAAAAAACACAGGACGCAAAGTTTGCTTTTCTGTTCAATTACATAACAAATAAGCTTCTCCAAATCATTTTCATTTTACGACTACCAGAATTAAAATGGCATCACAAAAATACAAAGAATCTGAAAACACTAAAATCACTGAGTTTGTTACAAAAGTGAAAACTGTACAAACAATTATTGTGAAATGTAATATGAAAAAGGCTTTGTGGAAGGCGGAAGGGTATAAAATGAATGTTTCTTAACGCTATTACCTATTTCCCAGGCAGAGTTAATGAATAAACTTCTGTACGGGTTGACATCTTTAATACTGGGATATGCATTGCGGAATATGCAAAATCAGTCTATGGCAGCAAGATATTTTGAATCTGAAGTTGACCACTTAAAGAGATTATGCATTACACCTAAACATACCCGTTTAGAAAGTTTTTGCATTACTAACGTATCATTTTATAGGAAATGTAAAATGCTAAACTCTGGACACAGTGGGCCCTGTGGCTTCTACTGGATACTGTAGACAATATTGTAATAGACTGAAAACCCACATTAAGGGCCACATGTATGAACCAGTTTAGGTCTAAAACTCACTTTTTTTGCCCATAGGTTACTGTGGGCAAAAGAGTGAGTTTTAGACCTAAACAGTTTCATACATGTGGCCCTAAGTATTGTTTTATTTAAAAAAAAGTCCAGATCAGATCCAGAACTCAAAAGAAAACCTTAAAGGGCTCCCATACCCTGTTAACAGAATAGGAATGGCTGCAAAGAATGTTTTTCTCTTAGAAAGACCCACTACAAGAGATTGATTTAATTTGACAAACTGTAATGCTTCAATTGCCCTGTGGTGGTGCTATTACGAACTTTAACACTGTATTCTCCAGCAGATTAGAGCTGCATGCCAGAATAATTTATCTTATTTTGGGATGATCTTCCTAACAAAGATAGGTCATAAAATACATACTACCCTTTACAAAAATGTTGCTTTGGACTTAAAAACTAAGGATGTGAGAACAATTTTATATGAATTGCTTCTCTATTATGAGTAAAAGATGGCTTTGCATTTTCTATTGGTGCTTCTAAACAAAATGGAGTACCCAGACTTTCAAAATCCTTTCCTGGGCTTTAATAGCAAGATGGCTACTACTTTCTTACAGTTGATCACGCTAAATCATACATTTTTGAATATTTGTCATTTCAACTTTGTTTTGTTTTTTTAAACTGGCCAAATTTTATCTTCTAGTACCCTAAAATATTTTAGAATTAAGAAATACACAAGATGGTAAATTCGTTACAGTGTATAGTGATATTAGGACACACTATCTTCAAGATCCCTAAATTCATGATTTGCAACTTTGAAGCTGGAGTCTGTATACTTTATGCAAGTGGAGATTTGGGTGGTTAAGATTATTGCTTCAGACATATGGAAAATGTGACAATAAACAGACACTCCTGTGATTCCTTATGGTTCCTCAAGTATAACCAAAAAGGGGCAAACAGGATACCAAACTTAAATCTTGAAAATTCATATTTTGTGAAGAGTCTCATTAAACAATTTTTAGTACACATGAAGGGAAAAATGTTTTAACAATACTTTTTTGTAAAATTAAACATATATATATATATATATATATATATATATATATATATATATATATATATATATAATTATATATATATATATATATATAATTATATATACAGATTTGATTCCGACATCTGGGAATTATGGTAAAGAACTAATTCACTGGAAAAAAATCTAGGATGAGGAACGTCTTGTGTAGCAGTCTTTATGACTCTTGATGTTATGAATGGGTTTTTCTTGCTCCAAAGTTTTTGAGTGTCACCAAAGTTTGAATCCAGAGCAGATGGTGAGGGTACTGGAAAAACATTTGCTACAGCAAATTCTGACATAGTTTAGGTAAGCCGTACCCTTTTAAAAAGCGCTTTGTAGTATGGAAAGTGCTAAGAAAAGCAAATAGAAATGGGAAAAAAAGAGAAATAATAATGGTAAAAAAAGAGACATTGCCAGTCTTTTTTCTTCCAGTAAAGTGCTGATGACAGAAGTAGGTTGGTATGTGTTTAGTGCTACTCGGCAGGAATGAAAGTGTCTTTGTGTCTCCGTGGCCCTTACACAGGCCCATGACGGGCTTCATACTTTGCCAAAATGTTTTTGCATTTGCCCAGCTCTTTTCGGAGGTCCGCAACCTCAAGCCGTAAGGCAGAATTCTCCTTCTCAAGGAACGAGGCTCGGATGGCAATCTGGTTTTCTTTTAGTCTGCGTGCATCTCTTGACCTCTTGGCAGCCATATTGTTCTTTTTACGCCTTGCCCAGTATTTTTCATCCTGCTCATTTGTTCAAAGACAAAATGGAACATGTTAGATTTTGGGTTACAAGGGAAAGGAAGTGTCAGAAAACATCAAGTAGGGACAGCTATAATATTAATCCCAGCAACTATAGTCTATTCAGCTACATAAAAAGCAAAGTTGTAAAAAGGCAATGGTGCTACACAGGTCTCCATGAATTTTAGATAAAATTTCACAATTATTCTCAGTAAAATGACTGGCAGGTTTAGGGCACAATATATCTTTATCTTGGAGACAAGATATAACATGATGACCTCCTAGTCAAGTATAACAGACCAAACATTTTACTGCATGTTTCCATGGATCAATTTGAGCCTTTTTTAGAAAGGGGAACATCTCTCTTTGGGGAGAGCACCATATCAGTGTGTGGAGTTTTGAATTGCCTTTTGCCCTCCACACCTATATGGTACTCTCCCCAAAGAGAGATATTCCCCTTTCTGAGCCACTCATTGCCTCCCACCCAGCCAGCCAGTAGACTCTGCTCTGAACTGATGAGGGGCAAAACCCCGAAACAGCTGTCTGCAGATTGGTGATAATGGCTTGGCTAATATCCCTTCTGTTTTCTAAAGATTTGGTGAGTCTGAAGCAAATTAAAGATTTGTTACATCCAATAGAGGGGGCACTTGAGCTTCTCAGCTCCTTTCCCATTATGCCTTGTGAAATGTCTCTTTTTTAAGCAATGAAAGCCTGCCCCAAGTATAAGATTAGTCAGTTAACTGATATTAAAGGGGCTTTCACAAGGTGCAGTTTTGGTGTGGTTTTTTTTTGCTATTGCAGCATTACATTGGAATGAAACCATTGGTATTAACAACAAGCAGCTTTCAATTTCCTAAAATGTTTGGAAAGATGTTGCGTGTGAGTAATCTGTCATTGTGTAAATAGATTCTAAACACATTAATTGATTACTCACCTACAACACCTTTCCAAACCATGTAGGAAGTTGAAAACAGTTTTCTATTAATAAAGACAGTTTTACTGCAGTACTGCAACAAAAAACAGCACCAAAGCTGCACCGTGTGAATTACCTTATGGGTTGCTTTATAGCTAAACTGAAGTCATGTGGTGGATTTTACAGATGCTACATACTTTTTTTGCAGCAGAGTTTTTATATTTTTATGCTTGGAAATGTCACTGTTTTTAACTTCTGTGTATACATGGTCATCGGAAACCACAGCAAAAACCCACTTGTAACACATACATATTTCGCTGTGGTTTTACAACATGATGAAATCTTCCACTTGTAGACTAGCAGTGCGCCGGACCGCCCCCTCCATCTAGGGGAGGCGCGGCATGACGCGGCACACTGAGCGCATTAACTGCGCATCTGGCTGTCGGGGAAGGGCTGTGAGGTGGGGCGGAAGTGACAAGCGTCCTTGGAACCGCCCCTTCCGTCTCGCGGGCAGTTGCCGTGGCACGAGGCAGCAGTCCCGCCCGCACTCCCTATATGTGGTTTGGGTTTGAGGGTCGGAGACGTTTTTGCGGTTAGAAGTGGGTGATTGGTTGGGTGTTGTTCGGTGCATGGGTCTCTGCAGGGCCCTGACTATGTCATGGTGGCCATTTGCGGCAGGGGTTCTTGGAAGGGAAAGAGGAGATTGGCTGAGTGGGTCATTCGGAGTATGACTCCCTCTGGGTTTGGTGAACGTGGACTTGGCCTGGCGAAGGTGAGCTCTTCCAGGTTGGTATCCCTGAAGAGTAAATTGGGTGAGCCATCTAGTATGGCTTTTGGACCCCCGAGCCAATGGAGTATGGCAGTGGTGTTTTTTGTCCCTTTGGGGATTTGGTCGCCAGGTTGTTTTCGTCTCCAAGGACCTCTGTCCCACATGTTGGTGTACTTCGGTACTGGTTTACACTGGTCGAGTGATGTTGGTTGGTTATGGAGTTATCTGGTTACAGGTATGGGTCTTAGAGATATATATGTTTATGTTATTTATATGGTAATAAAGGTTATTTATATATATTTTATATACAAAGTTATATATGTTTGTTAATAAAACGGCTGCTGTGGGCCATTTAATCCAGATGGTTTTCAGTGTCATTATTGACTAGCAGTGGAAGGGGAGGTTTAGGAAGGGGAGGTTGTGGCCGCAGGATAAGCAATCAGTGTTGCCTTAGGGTCATGTCTGTATAATTAAAGATGATATATTAATATTATGGATGAGCTGTTATAGGAAAGTAACCACAAGCGATAAGACCAGATGTACTAGATGACAACTTTTTAACATATAAATTGCCCAGCTTAGTAGACATTGAGTTTGGACTCCAATAATCTGTATGAGACCTCATACATCATGATCACGTGTACTTCTCAGGATATCCTTTCACTGTTCACCACTTCTAGCTGCTCTGAAGCAATTAATTATACAGTCACCTGAGCTATGCCCATCCTTGTTGTAACAAATTGCACAAAACAAATCTTTTAATCCTGGCCAAGGTTCGCAAGATGAGATCACGTGACCTACAGAGGCGATTGACTGCCTTAATCTCCTTACCCTGTCCCAAGAATCAAATCGCCAATCAGCCTGCTGTAATAGAACTCAGCTAGGATTTAGTATTCTGACAAGTGACCACAGCAGCTGATGTGATTAAAGCAAAACGGAGGCTCTTTGTAATATTGGCAGGGATACCTTACTGGCTCACTGGAGGTAAATGATAAAATCATTTTCTAATTAGCTTCTGTTTTCCTTATTGCAGCACATGAGTGGATATTGTTTCAAAGGAATCAGTATCCCGTGAAAACAAAAAATTATGGAGTATATGAAGACAATTTTCCAAGCATGTACTCTTCATGTGTGAGGATTAAAGCTTAAGCTGTGAACCATCCTGGGATAGTATATCAGTCAAGAGACACTGCGGTGTCTAAACAAAAGAAGTCCTGCTTTAGATTTAATAACCTTCTACTGTTCAACATAGTAATCCAACTTCATTCAACTGCAAAATTCATCACCAGAAAATCTATGTACCTGCTATATAAGGGCTGTTCAGGTTGGCCTTCTTCTACATAATTTCAAAATCCACTCTTTATTTTCAAGACTTCATTATTAAAGAAGTGTGCCCACCATAGACTTTGATGGCATTCTGTTCGATAGTAGTTCCAAGTACAGCTGAACACACACACGGTTATACTTGGAAATCCAAGGACAGAATGGAGAGTCATTCGGAAGCACAACCAGCTCTCCATTCGGGGTTGTCACTTTCCAGGCCCATTTCCGAGATAGGTGTATGTCCCAGGACTTTGATGGCACATCCTATAGACATGCCATTGGAGTCTATGATGTGAACACCCCTTTAAGTAGATTCACTGTGTTACATTGTTATGGTCCACATTAAAAGCATGGCCTATTTGTGTGTCTATGGTGAAAATACCATCCTACTGGATAAAATATCTACAGGACCTTCTAAAAAGTTATTCTTGGCCACAGTCTTCTTCACTACAGTTTCTGCTTGTTACAAATATTTGCAATGTTCTACCAGATTCATTGTTGCTAAGAATGTTTATATCGTCATGGTCGGGAATAGGACCAACTTAGAAATTGGGCTTGATTTAAGGAAACTGTCCTTTTTTTATCCACTAATTTTTTGGATGACATACTCATGGACGACATTTCTTTGTGTCTCCATAGAGACCCAGGCTGTATGACTATTAATATCTCCTTGAAATAATGAAGAGAATAATTCAAAGGCATAAGTGAGCACAAACCCACTTACTGTATGACAAAATTCTCCTACAACACATGTGCCAACTGCCAACAATATTTTCTCCACAAATGACCACCATAGTATGAATTTTGAAATCTCGCTCAATTGTAAACAACTTTGAACATAATTAGATGGACTGTACACTCTTTGTACACTTTTGTGAAATGGGGTAAAATGATAAATCTTAGGCTGTGCTTACTGTTTGTGTACATTTTTTTATTTTATTTAGTGATATGAATATTAATTCTTTCATAAATTCTATAGTTTCTCGAGGGTGATTTAAAGTTTGCAGTTTTTTCTTATGACCAGTACTTTTCCATGAAGTTATAGCTAACCTTTTCTATTTTTCTGTGCCCTTGCATTACTATTGTAGAAACCCAGCTGTTCGCAGAAGTTGTCTACTCATAAGTATCAACATGCTTACTTGTTATTGGCTTCCGAAGGACATATATTAAAGCAGAGTGTTAGATATTTAGAAGTATAAGATTAGAGATGCACATACACTCTTGAGTTAATTTACAATTTGGACACCGCACAAACAAAGCTGGGAGATATTTTAGTCTCCATATCATTAACGTAAACTAAATGCATAAAATATATATATATTTTTTCCCTTTAGGCTAAAACAAATCAGTGGAAAAACTTTTTCATATGACTACTGTTTACAGCTGTATTCAGATCTGTAATACAGCTCCATACAGGAGTTTTAAATTTGATGCTGAGAATAGGTTTGGATTCCTTTAGGAAATAGCAATTTAAAGATCCCTAAAGTTTTGTTTTGTGGCTTGAGAAAGGCTCCATGGTAGAGCTGAAACGTTGCAAGATACATGGGTGAATAAATATTTTTGAACTTTTTTGAAAATTCCAGAGTGCTGTGAAATTTCTTCTATAAAGTTTTGTCTAGATAGGGCCTCCTGATTTGTCCTGATGACATCCATTCACATTCTTCACACCAAACAGAACTTTATAATGGTAATCGGAGTGCAGCCTGGGTTTAAAGGGTTTGTCCATTAAAAATAATTATACTGCATTGTGGCCAGTGTGGTATATAAAATAAAAAAATATTACTTAGCCAGCTATTATCTGCTGCTCTGGATCTCCCAGCAACCCACTGTTCTTGACTCAAAGAGAACAGGCTCACACTCCTTTCATTTACAATGGAGCACAAGCCTCTCCTGAGTGTCAAGAGAAGAACCTGGATGTGAGAAACAGATCACCAGAAACTCCACAGTGGTAACGGCAGGTGACAGCTAGGTAACTATTGTTTTTTTGTTCTTTTTGGACCGCTCCGGCCCCAATGTAGTGTAACTTTTTTTTTCCTGGACAAATTTAACAAAAGGAAGAATCTTATACACCGTTTCCAACTTACCTTCAGATCGTCTGGTATGAAGACCTTACGGGCCTTCTTAATCATTGGCTGGGGCTTAAGCTCTTCTTCTGAAAACTTGCGTTTCCTAGGGTCAAACATCTCTTGACCTGGGATGCTTGAGAGAGCAAGATCTGCTGGATCTGGCTCATATCCTACGGCCACCTGGATCGTTTCTGGATCTATTGGGCTTGGGGTGTTGCGGTTTCCGGGCAAAATTTGACCTGAAAGATATTTAAGATATATAAGTAGCAATAATTAATGGAATAAATAATAAAGCCACATATCAGTGAACCTAAACAGCAGTGCTATATCATGGAAAACCACCAGCTAATTGTTCCCTACAAAAAGGAACAATGTTCTTGCACCTGAATGGGACCCGTCAACCTCTGGGCCACATAGCAGTCGCTATGGCTGCTACGGCTATAGTTACGCCTATGGTGGCAGGCATGTTGTACTTTGTATTTTTGTGTTTTTTTCTTATTATTATCTTACATATACTACTACCACATGCATACAGACAATTTACAGTTAATAGTTGTAATATGGTATCTCAGGTCTAGATTTATGCCTCCAATACAGAGGCCTACAGATTTTTTTTTCCACAAGATTGACAGGTGACAGAGTAAGCAGCAGTAAACCACACATAAAAAGGCAGTTTTTATATTATACATATGTTCTGCAAATTATAGCTGGGTAGAAAAAAATATAAATATTATTACTTGTAAATGGTTCACAAAATTTGTAATTTACTGATAAAACAGCAGCCGTAGTGACATGCATGATGATAATGGTTTCCTCCAAGTCCATGAATAACCAAAGAGCCTAGACAATATGAGTAAAACACAGACCTTTACCCTTGCTGGATCCTCAAAGTGCTTCTCCACATCTTTAAAGTACATTTAACCAGGCTGCTGTTCTATTTTCTACCTTGTTGCTATGGGATATTCTCTAGTCTGAAAATAGGCACTTCTGATATCCTTGTGCTTTATGTATTTTGCTTTATTTGAAGGCCAATCACTTGTCTCTAGGGCCTGATATGTCCCATATGTTAAATGATATCAGAATAGACTTTGGTGCAATTAAAAGTGGATGTATTCATATTGTCTACAGCTGAAAACAATAGGAAATTTCCTGGCATAGTGTCAATAAAAAGGTTAGACCTTGACCAACATATATCAACTAACCACAGGATAGGTGATCATGTATTGTCTGGAGTCCAACCACGGGTTCTTGTTTGTATGGGTCTGTCAAAGAAAAGCTGAGTGTAGCACACAGCTATCTCTGTCAGATTGGATTGGAGCTGTGGTAGGTGTCCCTACCACTCCATTTAAATGGGGTACTTAGGTCCCTGTTATAATATTCAAGCGGTTGGAGATTTACTGATTATACATCATCCTGTGTTTAGTGACAAATGTTGATTGTGGTCCAACCCCTTTAACAAACATTAGTCCTACAGCATAAAGAACACTCAGACAGGAGTTATCCTGGATTATCCTTGCAAAAATAAAGCTACTGTACATTCTCTCCTATTAGGAGCCTTGTCTTTTATAGCGCCCATCTGATACACAGTTTACACTGTAAATTATTACAGGCAGCATGTACTAAAATCTGAGGCAGCATCCACATTAGGCTAATATCATGTCAGTGGGAACAGCCAACCATCTTATGTGTGTGGTGTCCTGCCAAATCTCAGGTGAGATAAGGATGGTGCCATTGGATTTCAACTGCTCCAAATTTTTGTCCTTAGGGACATAGGGCCACATGTATGAAACCGATGTGGTCTAAAACTCATGATTTTGCCCAGAGGCTTCTCTGGGGAAAAAAGTGAGTTTTAGACCAAAACCGTTTCATACATGTGGCCCATAATCTGTTCTCACCGGAACTTTGTAGCTGTTTTCTTTCTACTCCTTGTTCATTTATGCCCAGCTGAGTGTGTATGTGTTCGAGCCATTCAGGATAGAGCTGTCGGCTGTACTTTTGTATTTCCAGTTTCTGTTCAAACAAGTTGGTCTCGAAAGAAATTTTTTTAAATACCTGAATAAATAATAATCTTTATTTATATTCTGCAAGCACTGTACAATGTAGAGGGAATATATTATATATATTTATATATATATATTATATTTATATATATATTTATATATATATATTACATATATTACAATATATTAATTTATATATTTCACATTTTTATAAACAACAAGAAAATAGGCAGCCTGTATAAAAAAAGCAACTTGTGGGTGCCCGCAAAATTGGGACAGTAGTTTACCAGTCCTAGTAAATTATCCAAGGAAAATTCGCAAATAGGGACTCCTCGTTCAAGAAGATGCAAAAAAACTTTATTCCAACATGTCCAAAAGCGACGTTTCGGCTACAAGAGCCTTTCTCATTACATTTATATATTATATATATTATATATATATATATTTTATATATATAATATATATATATTATATAAATTTATTATTATATATATATTTATTATCAGATATATTTACAAAAGGGTCTGAAAGAATTTGTAACTGATAAAGGTTTTGTTTTTAATTTAAGATGTTGTAGTTTGAATTGTATGTTGGATACAGATATATATTTATTTATAATCTTATACTCCAGCCCAAAATTTTTTATATTATTTTATTTTTATGTTTCAACAGATAGTGCATGTGGGAGGGGGTTTTTACATTTGTTTTGCTGTCTGTGCCTCTGTTAAGAAGATTTCATCTCATTTTCACCTTGTGCTGCTTGTGGCATGCTGGAACTTGTCGTTCCACAAGCTACTAGCTGATGTGGAACATGGTATGACAAGTGCCCGCATGCGTTATATTTATAATATATTATATATATATATATATATTATATATATATATATTTATATATATATATATATATATATATATCAAATATTTGCATATTATAACATACTCTACTGATGCTATGTTTCATTGAATATATATATATATATATATATATATATTTTTTTTTTTTCTTTCAATGAAACATAGCATCAGTACAGTGTGCTGTATGTATATTGCAAATATGTTATTTTCCAGGCAGGGACATACAGTTTACAGATCCCATGTTAATTAATAAGTTATTATAGAACATCCCTTATATTTTTTTGACAATCTGCCAGTAATTAGCAGTCTTGAAATTCATTAGCTCATTACCTGCAGTGTTTTTAAGGCTACTTTTACACAGTGCAGTTTTGGTGCATTATTTTATTGCACTGCAATTACACTGCCTTTATTACCAGCAAGCTTCTTTCAGTTATCTGAATTATTTAGAAAGGTGTTAGAAGGAAGCAATCAATTACAGTGCTTAGGATCCACAAGACTAAACAATTAAGATAACTGAAGGAAGATTGCTGTAAATAAAGGTAGTTTAATTGCAGTGCAGTAAAAAAAAATGCACCAAAACTGCATTGTGTGAAAGCAGCCTAAGGTCTTAGGACCCCCTAATATATATCTCTACAGGTAGTCTTTGACTTACAATGTCCAGATTTACATCTGTCACCTAGTTACAAATAGAGACTTATGGGGCATGCTGGAACTTGTAGTTCCATGTTCCACATCAGATAGTAGCTGTGGAACAACAAGTTCCAGCATGCCACAGCAGCACATAAGGTGAAAATGAGATAAAATCTTCTTAACAGGGGCTCAGACAGCAAAACAAATGTAAAAACCCTTCCCTGCACTATCCACAACTAAAAAAAATATAAAAACCTTTTGTGCTGGAGTTACATTTAATGAAACATTTAGTGAAAGCAGCCTAAGGTCTTAGGGCCCCCTTACCAAATTGGTCCCTCTAGAGATGCAGAGATTGCACCAGTTGTACGTCAGCCTCAGTTGCTACTACTACTTCTACTATTTCTAATTAGATTTCCAACTCCCCCCCACTGAGACTGCGTGGTATTATGCTAGAAATCATACATTGCGATTGCATTGGCCGCAATGCACCCTGTGCAGAGACTTCTCATTAATGTCTACTAACACACTGAAATCTTCTTTATTTCCCTCTAACCTTAAACCCAATAAAATGTCCTATTGTGTTTACCTTTTTGTGTATTCCTCTTAAGCAATACTTTTATGGCCATCACTTTACAGCATGCAATGCCAGGGTCTGCCAGTCGGGGACACCAGTCAGTCAGTTTACTGCTGAGCTGCTGCATCATTGAGCTGAACTGTCATTAAACAGCTGAAAATCCTGATTAAAAACCCTTTATTCTGGAGGCAGCAATCAAACCAAAAGGGTAGAGAAAGCAGCCTGATTAAGGAGTCGTCCAAGTGCTTGATTGGCGTGACTCTGAAATTTGCCAGTGACAGAAATAGCTTTGATGAAATCACATGATCTCTTCAAAGATTGGATACATTTTATTTAATCCTAGTTTAACCTCTTGTGCACCACAGTAACGGAAACCCAAAAGTGTGCCGACGTCTCGACACAGCCGACCCAATGCATAATATGGAGGATGCTGCTCTCAAGCTTTCCTATAAAAAGACCATATCCTATGCATCTAAAACTATGAAATATCTTCAAGTGTTGGCTTAAGTTAGCGTCCCATCCATGGTGCAAATGTAGGTTGATGTATGATCTGCTATGATATAACCTGCAGGGCATGCTGGGACTCTTACTTTCATCACCAGTGGAAAGCTGTCTACCGGTTGATTAGTCTAGTGTTATAGGTTGGCATGGAAACAAGTAGCTAAATGCAGAAAATAAGACACATTCACCTGAACTTTTTCACTTGAACTTATATGCACTCTAAATAAAAGCCATCTATCCATTTACTCCTGAGGACACCGGCCATGTTGGTTCTACCCCATTCTTCTCCAGAAGAGGAACCGACAACTGGTGCAGTCAATACAAGAATTAGAATTCTTGGGGAGGAAAAATCCATTACATGACTACATGTTAAATGGAAAAACATTGGGTAAAAGTGACATAAAGAAGGAATGGGAATCCTGGTGAACAGTAAACTTAACTGTAGCAGTCTGTAGTGCCAAGGCAAATAGGATTATGGGGTGTATTAAAAGGGGCACAGATGCACATGATGAGAACATTATTCTCCCATTATACAAGTCACTGGTTAGCCCACACATGGAATATTGTGGACAGTTTTGGGCACCAGTGCACAGGAAAGACATTGTGGAGCTTGAACAGGTACAAAGGCGGGCAACAAAAATAATAAAAGGACTGGGTGGACTACAGTACCCAGAAAGATTAGCAAGGTTAGGGTTATTTAGTTTAGAGAAAAGATGGCTTCGGGGGGACATAATAAATATGTTTAAATATATTCAGGGCCAATATAGAGATCTCTTCCAGGATTTATTAATACCCAGGACTGTATCTAGAACAAGGGGGCATCCTCTACGTCTTGAGGAAAGAAAGTTTCTACATAAACATAGAAAGGGATTCTTTACTGTAAGAGCAGTGAGACTGTGGAACTCTCTGCCAGAGGAAATTGTCATGGTGAATTCACTAACAGAGTTCAAAAAGAGCTTGGATGCATTTCTGGAGCATAATAATATAACAAATTATAGTGATCGGGATTCTGGGGAAGGGTCTGGATACATTTCTAGATGTAATAATAGAACAAGTTATAGTGACCAGGATTCTGGAGAAGGGTCTGGATACATTTCTAGATGTAATAATAGAACAAGTTATAGTGACTAGGATTCTGGAGAAGGGTCTGGATACATTTCTGGATGTAATATAACAAATTATAGTGAGCGGGATTCTGGAGAGGGGTCGTTGATCCAGGGATTATTCCGATTCCCAGATTGGAGTCGGAGAAATGTTTTTCCCTTAATGGAGGACAATTGGCTTTTACCTCATGGGGTTTTTTACCTTCCTCTGGATCAACACTATAACACAACAGGCTGAACTGGATGGATGTCTGTCTTTTTTTGGCCATACAAACTATGTAACTATGTAATTCCTGTAGTTGGATGTACAGAGCATTTACAACTATTCTGGGCCTCCAGGACCAATTATTTTAAATTTTTTATGGACTCATACCAAGTGTTACAACTTTTTATTTCCTATTGACAAAGATGGATGAGGATCTATTTTTGCAGATCTACAACAAGATTGTAGTAGATTTTAAATGCATGTCATGTGTAAGGCTATCCATCTGACAGCTACAGCCTGGCGGCGAAGCCGGTTAGTTTTTACCCAGATTTCCTAAAGGCAAAAAGACCTATGGACCCAAGGAACCAATTCAGTAAAAGTTCCTCAACAGCAGCAGACTGCAACAGAGGGAATTTTATGAAGTAGAGATTGATCCATATTTCTTTAGTTAGTAGAGATTGATTTTTCTATGTTGCAGTGGAATCTTACAGAACTTTTCTCTAAATCCACATTTCTTGGTTTATCGGAGAACCTCTGTGTGGTTTAAACATGTTGTTGTTCTATTTGCTGATTCCAGTCATCCAGGGTGGAGCTGCTAAAAGCAGTTCGCAATCCTAATTTTACTTTGTAATCCTCTCTAATGTTAAGTCTTTACATGCAGGAACAAGGGCTGCACAGCAAATAGGAACAGGCAGACAGGTGGCAGTTTAGAAAATGTTTATAGAGAGGGCACATCCAGAGAGACGCCAACCAGAAGTGAGAGATCAGTGGGTCACATGTCCAAATGACATCCTTGGCAATTGGCATCCATTACCATTGTGCCCATTCTGGTGCCAGGTCTACAGCAGTCAGAGTGACTATGAAAAAACAGTAACAGAGTAATATCCAAACCCTATCAAAAGTTAAGATCTTCTGAAAATAATACATTCCTTGATGGCTCATAAGGTGGGGTCCTGAGCAGAGGAACCCCCTTTATAAAGTTCATATGCTTTGTTGTAATGAAGATGCCAACTAAAACAGTTAATGAAATTGCTGCTTAAAAAAAAAAACATTTTTTGTGCAAATATTTATTTGGACTAAAATCACACAAGTAATTTTTGGTACAGTTTTATGGTTTTTTTTAGTTTTTCTAGCTAAAAAAAGTGTAAAAAAAAGGCAGCAGGTATTAACTTTGCTTCGGTTTTAGCTTTGATTTTACCTTGAAAAAAATACTAAAACACAAGGGAATTTTGTATGGGAAAAATGACTTTACCTCCTTTATTAATGGATGGAAGTTAAGGAAATTTTAATCTGTCACAAATTACAGTCCATAAATGGGTGATTGTCTAATCTAATGATCAGCTGAAATAAAAACCACAGGGATCTCAAACTTCTCTATCAGTCCTGGCTCAAAGAGTGCAATTAATTATTGTAGACCTTCTAGAAGCCAGTATTAAAAACTCCCAAACATCAGTAGACCAAGCTCCAAAAATGCCAACAGCCATTTCATAGGCACATTGTCCACCTGGGGTTCATCTAAGCATCGTTTAATAAGAACCGATCTTTATGCAAAGCCTTTAAACCTCAGAAACGGTCAGTAACACAGTCTATAAACAACATAAGCTACTTTCTATGAAAGACAACACCATGATTTGCCTGTAATGCTTGGTGCGTGTGTCTCAATGTCATTTTAGACGTACGTCTGTCCTATGCACATGTGCTCCATATCCATTAATTAGAGTAAAGGTAGAATACAAAGACGTGGTGGTAATAAAGTGTGTACCAACTATGAGTAAGACAGCACGTGACTATATCCAAGGGTTTAGCATCCTATCGTGCCCAATATACGTAAGGATCCTATTTATAGGAAACAGATTTTTGTGTTTCTACTTAGGAAATAGCTACCACACAGCACTTCTCTAAAGCTGATGGTGAGATACCAAGGTTTAGCTGAGAAAGAAGAGAAGGCTGCTCATTTACTGTACCTAGATTGCTTGCTAGGGCATCTGTAAGATAAATATGTTCATTTTGTCCTTTGTCAAAGATCCAGGCACGTGTCAAGCCTATGAAACTCGAGACGTGCATAGAGCATAAATAAGCTTCTATCTCCTCTCTTCAGACCAAGTATTTTAGGCCTCTATGCTAATCTATACTCTCTGAGACTGGAGACCTTGCACCCTCCATGATTTGCTGTGTGTGGTGCTCTTAATCCATAATATTTGTCTGCAAATGGCTCATTTTATTCTGGGCTAGGGACCACAATCACTACCAGATCAGGTGTAGCCCTGGTTAGCAGGCAGCTTTATAGTGATGCATACTTTCCTCACAGAGGTCTCCTATACCAATAAATTTGCCCATCCCAGCCAAAGAGTGGCATGGCAAATGGAAGGTCCTGTGACCTGAAGGTGCCAGAAGAATTGGCGGCAATACAAATGCGTCATAGTTTTGGCGTATTTTGTGCCAAAAAACTGTTGATGCCCTATTCTCTATATAAATAAACTGTAGTACACCAAAACTAGGCGCATTTAACGCCTGGCACAACACATATTGAATGCGCCTAAAGTAGGTGCATTAAATAAACTAGCAATGATACAATATGAGCCTAAATAATGCAATGCGCCTAGAAGGGTGCATCAATTTTCCAATGCAGGGTAGACCTGATGCCAGATTTTTGACAGGTTTGTTCATTCAGGCGCACTATACACTCATTTAATGCGCCTTAAAACTGGCGTAGAGTCACCCTATCTGTTTAATAAAGCCCTGTGACTGCCATGCAGTGTTTTAGGCTGTTTTGGCATGTGTTAAACATGCACATTTTTTAACTGTATACTATCATATGGAATGACATAGCCTTATACACTACTTCATCAATTTTTTTTTGAAGGATACGGACTTAAACCGGTCAGATGAATGGCAGTCCCACCTTTCCAAAAATCACACGTACGCCGGAAATGGAAGGTTATGGACATGTTTAGCATGTACAGTTGATTGTCTAAAGCAGTGATTCTCAATCTTATTGAAAATGTTTTCAGTCCTAGGAAACCCCTAATGCCATCACTAAGAAGCTTAGTCTGTGGGCGAGTAAAGCTTCTATGGTTCTTGTCTTGTGCTATTCTTTGGCTCATATTTTGCTGCTTCATAATGTATCTTCTCTTCCCTATAGTAAATATGTTGCTGTCTTCTTGGAAACCCCTGGTTGGAAAGCAACTACCTAGCATTTTAAGGCTTTATCATCTAATATCTAATATTCTGATGGTTTTCATCTAATCTGGAAACTAGGGCCTCATGTATGAAAACTGTCTAGGTCTAAGACTTTCTTTGTTGTACCAATCAATTTGAGCTTTTATTTCACATAGTGCTCTGAAAAAATGAAAGGGGAGCTCTGATCGGTTGCTATGGGCAACAAAGAAAATCAAAGACCTAGACAGTTTTCATCCATGTCCGCTAAGTGTTTTATTTTGAATGCACAAGACTCCCATTCCTAGGAATCGTTGTGTCCTTGTATCCTGCTCTTCTCCTACTTGCTCTCATGATTCCTTCCTCTTGCTCAGTTTTGATCTCTTCACTTGGGCACACTATCAAAGTGCCAACTATAATCCATAACTCTAAAAGTCCAGGACTTTTACCATATATATAGTGTTTTTAGGTGCTAGCCGATATTCAATGTCTTTTCTGGTAGCTTTTCCACTTGTCTGGAACGTAGGTGTAGCATTTTAAACGTACAACACTCCCAACCTAGAGATCATTGTGTCCATCTGCTCTTCTCCTACCCTGTTTCCCTAAAAATAAGACCGCTTCTTTTATTAATTTTTGCTCCTAAAGATGCACTATGTCTTATTTTCAGGGGATGTCTAATTTTTCCACAAATAAATTATAGCATGCTGGCAAATGTGACATGCTGGTACTTGTAGAACTAGAAGTCCCAGCATGCCCCATCAGCCATCCTGTGAGATGTGTGTGTGTGTGTGTGTGTGTTCAGTATCACTGCTCTGTTCTCCCCCCCCCATCCCTCACTTACTTGTAAACACTTTCTGTCTCCTATCCTGGTATGTTCAGGACCTGTGGTGACATCAGTCACATGACCTCCCTGCACAGGTCCTTCAAAACTCTTCTACAACAATATACCCAGGGCCGTTTTATCAGGGTGAGTGGGGCTTGAGAATACCCGCCCCCCTGCTACCACCTTTCTCTCTGCTCACCCTTAGGGACAGCCCTGTGTATAGGGAGCTGCAGCAATGATTTCTGCTATGTCTTATTTTCGGGGGGGTGCCTTATATTAGGGAATTCAACAAAATCTCTGCTATGTCTTACTTTCGGGGACATAGTCTCCCAAAAAAAATAAAAAAATGCAGGCGCGGGTGGCATGGTAAGACAGGGTGGAAGCCCGCTATGGAGATGGTGAATTTGCCTGAGGAATATTGTTTATAAGAACGCAGCAGCAGCAGTAGCAGCACATAGTTTCAGTATGCACGCAGGAGAGTAAAAAGGGGAAATGGGTATTGTTGAATCTCTGGTGGCCAATTGGTGAGCACCTGAATAGGGTGTGTACCTAAGAGGATATAAAAGGAAATGAGCTACACTACATGGGACCGGACCTCTATCTCCTGATGAAGCCAGTTTGCTGGTGAAACATGTTGGGGAGGTCAGGCATGACATTTTAATTTGTGATTTCTCACCTCTTTTTACAAGTGTCACCCACTGCAGAGGGTTAACAAGGAAACAGAGTGCCATGTATATTCCACAACTCGGAATGTCTGGTACCTCTCCATATGGATTGACATTACCTTCTGTGGCACATGTGACTTTCTTGATATATAGGAACCTGTTGACTCTGTTTCTGACCTCTCCTATTTCCCCTTTCCTCTTGTGACCTAAGATCCATTTCATTTAGTTGATGTTATATTTAGTTGCAAAACAAGTAAATAATTATTATGAAGGGCAGCTATTTATAAGAGCTTAATCTAAAAGCTCATCCATGCTTATACTCTCTTGGTGACATTTATGAACGGGGCTGTACTAGTTTTCTGCCGTGTTTTGAGCCCAAAAAAACTGATATAGCCCTGTCTGACACTTTTTTTGCATAAAAGATATGCTATGCTATACAAGGCATACCACACACCAGATTTATGACCCCACAGAAGACAGGTTCATACACACTGTCGCATTCTACACACCTCTATATCGATTCAGAACTGGCGTGTTGGCCCCATGTTTCATACATGTTGCCCTCTGTATCTGCAGCTGAATTAGGATGCCACATAGCAAACCTAGCAGTGTAGAGTTAATATATGTGCTAAGATGTAGGTCAGAGCATGCTCCATTTACTTCAATAAATTCCGGAAAATGCCACTCAGGCGCTGTTTAGGAAGTCTGATCTGTTAAGCTGAGAAATTTGGGCTAAGTCTGTTCAAAAACAGCTTGTTATAAAACACAGGTTTTACAGGAGAGGGAAAGGGGAGCTATGTAGAAAAAAACATTAATCAGTGAAAATAATACATAGGCGATTACAAAGAAGTCTTTAAAACAAAACTGATCATCGTGCTGACTATTGCAGCATTCACTATGGCTGGCTGTGGAGAACTAG
Organism: Phyllomedusa bahiana; assembly: GCA_025379985.1. Lineage (NCBI taxonomy): Eukaryota > Metazoa > Chordata > Amphibia > Anura > Hylidae > Phyllomedusa > Phyllomedusa bahiana. The sequence goes on from JAODAL010009160.1 coordinate 51,352, forward strand.
CCAGATATAATGTAATGTAGAATAAAACCAAATTCTAAATTGGTTTGGGGTAGTACTCTCAGAATTTATGACTGTAAAGTATACAAAACCAAAATGTTGCTTTAAAGTGGTTGTCTCACTACAAGGATTGATTTTTATGTTAAAGACCTTGCAGAAACAAGTCACTTTGCAATATATGTCCATTAACAGTGTCCTACCTATTCCTAGATATTCCTTCTTGTACGCACTGCATCAGCTCCTCAGGTCGCTATAGCTACAGACCTGTTTGATCTATCTTGATAGCCTGCCAGCACTGGTCGCTATAGGTACAGACCTGGCTTCTACTGCAGCCTAGTAAACACGCCCCTGAATTCAAAGTGAAACCATGAAAACAGGACTGAGGTAAGAGGAATCGATGTAATGAGACAACCCCTTTAAAAGTTGACGCGCAATACTGGAATTAGGTGCCCATGGGTCTACAATACTCTCGGTGCCTTACACCTCTTTTATTGAATGACGTCTCTCTAGCACCGCCTGTTGAAGGTAACTTCCTTGTAAGTCAAGTCCAACCCATTAAAGAGCATTGAAATACATCTAGCAATTTTAGCCATCTCCTCTAATCATTGGCCAGGAGGGGGATTTTCCATTAGTTATACATTTCCCTATATTCCCTACAGTAGAGGAAATGAAACATTACATGCAGCTATTCAACTTAATAGTCATCTATGTAATACATTGATCACGTCCTTTTGGATAAGATAAAGTACAGTATCTATTCTCTGGCTAGGGCCGTTGGTTAATGTCCAGGCATGTTAGTACACCCATAGGTAGAATGTAGGGTGTACGCAGCTACCTGTAGATGACCTGGGACCTCAGGATACAAACCATGCTGGCCAAGTGGTCTGCAAGCCAAGCAGTCTTGACCCAGAGGTACTGAAACTCACTAGGGGTGGGATTCCACTTCTACTTTTCGTAGACTTTTGACTAGAAATTTACATGATGCACCTCCTTATTTATATTATTACTTTTTTTATGTCACTGTGACTTCTCTGTCCAAAAGTGTTTGTCACGTGCATCTTACCAGATTGTGGTCTCTTATGATAAGTCTCTTCTGAAGGTTCTGGGGCTAGAGGGTGGAGGATGTGTAACCATTAGGTTCTTCCCCTACCTGCAACACCAGCTTTCTAACTAGAGAGACTTAGGGCCACATGTATGAGACGGTTTCGGTCTAAAATTCACTTTTTTCCCCTTACGTTTCTATGGGGAAAAAAGTGTGTTTTAGACCAAAACTGTTTCATGCAAGTGGTTCATTACAATTGCAGGGCTTTCTTGCATGTGAGGTTGGGTTATGTTTTCAATGGTCCTTTCCCTTTTAGATAGACTGCATCCTTGAGCAATTTTTGCATTGGCACACTGTATTTTGTATGCAATTTGCTGCTAGAAAAGACATAATTAGGCTTTTAGAAAAGCAAATGCATACATTTGATAGTTCAAGACATCAGAGTGGGAGTCCCTGTTTTGTTAGCAGATCTCTGCTTTGGATGTAGAAGAATCTACCTCTATGGTGCTCATATATGCTAATAGGATAAATGGACGGTGGTTGTTCTTATGTATACATCAATTAGGCTTTATTTATGAAAAAATAACATAAACAAAATGAGGAAGGGTTTCTTAGCGCGTGTATTTTCTAAATTGTGCTAAAGGACCATGGCCGTGATGAGCTACTAAGAATGTCACCTTCACTTCTTGACACTGGATTGCACATAGGAGATCCATAAATTTTTAGCGTGTTTCATCTGAACCTGGTTTGTTCTGCAGGTACAGTAGATAGTTTATAGTCAGATTCCTTGTTACATAATTGCACAATATTATTTTCCTGTAAGTAGCAAACCTAGTCCTCTATAAACATGTTCATTTGAATATTGTGAAATAAACCAGCAAGTTTTGCATTTCGCTCATTTTTGAGTTTTATATTTTATCATTTATTGAAAACCCTACAATACTTTACTATACTGTAAATATTGCCGACAGTGGAGTGTAGATCAGGGGTGCTCAAACTGGATTCCAGTGTGTCACGATAAGTTCTCTAGGGATCTAATAGCTTTAACTTGGACATGGCTAGCAGGGTACCCCAGTCTCCATGTAACCCCATGCAACCATGCTGCGTCAATAGTTCTTTATACCCCCTTCCTTGTAGACCAAATTAATTTAAATAACAGAGGAGGTGCATAGCATCACAGAAAAGGGTATGCAAAGAAATCTTAAATTGGAGAGACATCAACAAAGCAAAAGACTTTGCGCCACATGTTTGAACCTGTTTAGGTCTAAAACTCACTTTTTTTACCATAGGTTACTATGGGCAAAAGAGTGAGTTTTAGACCTAAACGGTTTCATACATGTGGCCCTTTATGCTTAAAGGGGTTGTCTCACTACCAGTATTGCTTTTTATTTTAAAGATCTTGCAGAAACAAGTCACTTTGCAATATATGTCCATTAACAGTATCCTACCTATTCCTAGATATCCCCTCTTGTATGGGCTGCATCAGCTCCTCAGGTTGCAATAGCTACAGACCTGTTTGATCTATCCTGATAGACTGCCAGCACTGGTTGCTATAGCTACAGACCTGGCTTCTACTGCAGTCTAGGGAAAGCCAGTAAACACGCCCCTGAATTCAAAGTGAAACCAGGAAAACAGGACTGAGGTATGAGGAATCAATGTAGTGAGACAACCCCTTTAAGGAGGTACACAATGCAATGACCTCTTTGGTTCCATAACCAATACTAGAAAGTCGCTTGAACAGTGGTAACTGTCTGTAAACAGCGCTGTTGAACATGTTGGTGCTCTGTGAGCTACAGGAAGTAATGAAATGATGTATAATCAAATATGAATTTGAGGGATACAGGTGAGGATTGGGCTGCAGGAACATTTTTCATCATGATGAGATGGTAGATGCTCTGGGTTCTCTTTAGCATGCAAAACATTTAGAACTAAATGAACCATTTTTAATCAGGTGCTATTATATATATTTATCACACGTTATTCCTTTTCCCTCGGAGACCTTCATATCAACACTGCTCATTCTTACGACAAGAGAAAAGACACAAAACAGCAAAAGTGGTGAAACTAAGTTCAACTCCGGTTGACATAAAGATGAATCATAACAGCAGAAAAGATTTGTGCTATCGCTAATAGGTAACACTACAGACCTCCTATTTTTTTTAGGATGATGCTTCAGATTATTGTCATAGAGAACCTTATAATAGTCCACAGCAAAACCAGCTATTATACCACTAGTCAAAACTCTCCAGTTTCCATGGAGACAATGAACGTTGAAAATTTCCCAGACAAATGTGCAGCTTCTTTTGTAAAATTAGTTGCTGATAAACTTGACAATCTTTCCTTAACTGCTTGTTTGCCAACATTGTTAGATTTGACCGTGGAAAAATCCATATTTTATAGACAAGTCAAGATTAACTTGTAAAAAATAGAATTTAGCTACACACATCATCACCTTAGAAATCGCACGTATCTTCTCACCATTATCTCTTTTCTTCACTGACCAAGAAAGGTTAATTCCCAAGCCCCAAGCAGGTCAGCCACATAGAACACTATCTAATACTCTCTTCTAATGTTTGTCAGAAAATGCTTATTTGTACAACATTGGTCTAAGATTCCATCAGCTCATGCATTCAGGGCTCATCCCCACGGCAAAGGTCAAATACCGGTATTTGTCCTGTTTTAGTGCCATCCCCACGGTCGCCGGGGGATGGCTTTTCTCCACGATTAGCGGAAAAAAAAGCCCTCCCCCTTCCCATTGACATGTTTTTATTCCGTCCAAAAACCGGACAGAAGAATGAACATGTTCAATATTTTTCAGGCGGCTGGCAGTTTGAAAAACCGCTCGGCGTAAAACCCATGCAGGGGGGACTGCTGCACGGGTTTTCCATAGCAAACCGTCTGAAAAACCGGCCGCAAACCGGTGCCGTGGGGACATGACCTTATTGTAGGTTGATACTGCTTGTTATGATTTATGGTGACCCTTTAAAGGGGTTGTTCCATGAAGACTTCCCTCGTCTCTTTTAGAACGTATGGACAACCGTCTATGAAATGAGACCTTCTCTCTGGTGGATTTAAGTACTATAAGTGGATGACAATCCATCTAAATGTCTGCTATATAATACAACAAATGCCTGACGGGCTATGGCTTCTTCTGCCAAAACCAGGTGTTTAGGTGAAAAAGCTTCACAAATGTACTTATATAAAAGTGACATATTCCTTAGCACTGCACAGAGATTCTCATTGTTCCCTGTCCTTACTGTAGTTCACAATCTAATCTCCAGATTAATTTATCAGTCTGTTTTTCGAAACTCCAGACAAAAGTTGTCCTTGGTTGAATTTGAACCCAGGAGCCCAGCACTACAAGACAACGGGTGTTAATCACTGCACCGCCACACCCCTACAAACATGTTTAAAGGGTTGTTCCTATGAAAACCATGAATGTCTGATAAGTGTGGGCTTTACCTCTGGGATCTGCACCTTGAGAACAGGCCCCCAAATTTCTTGGTGCAGAGCAGAACAAGAGTTCAAAGTTCAGCTGTGAACACTTCTACAGAACAGAATGGAGAGTGCTGTACCTGGCCAAGCAGCCGAACTGAGCCAATAAATACAAATCAATGGTGACTATTTTGTACCCTCAATGTCATTTCTGATGGGACAGCTAAAGTAGCTTTTATATGTGTAAGGAGTGCGTCATACAGCAGCCTAGTTCCTGGACCCCTGTGTGTATAAGTTTAATCTTGGCTCAAATCACTGCCTCATAAAAAAAATTTAAGCTGGCCTTCTGAGTGTAAACCCAAATACAACATGATAGCAAAATTTACTTTTGTTTCATAACCCATGCAATTATTTAACAATTTGCCTTCAACTACTGATCTGTGTATTAACAACTGTCCTGTAATCACACTGAGTGTACATTAGATAACAGTTCATGAATATGTCCATTCCACACTACAATTTATGCGACCTTGAAGTTCCACCCTATATCAAGAGCGTTGTTCACATATGGACTTTTCCCAGCTCCTTCAATAATGATTATATGATATGACTAGAAAAACTTCAACAAACTCTACTGTAAAATAAACCTTCCCGGTGGTTTTAAAGCCATACACTTCTTTCATTCCTTTTCTCATGGTCTGGCCCCAACTACCAAAGACAGCCATATTATAGTTACATACTGTAGTTAATACGGTTGAAAAAAAAAAACTGATGCCCATCAAAGTCAAACAAGGCTGGGCTAAAATTTAGATGAAGAGAAGGGGACAGGGAATTGTTAAGCTTAGTTTCCCCTACTGATGAAGACTTGGAACCCATAAGACAAGAACCAATCTGCTCTAAATGAATGTATAATCTCTGCTCCCAAATTTGCCATCAGACTGGATTTAGAATTTTATGCTGCTACATAGGTAATCTCGCCCCTAGCAGACAAGCACCTAAGAGGCACTAACAGTACAAATAAAAAAAAATGTGCGTATATATATATATATATATATATATATATATATTATATATATATTATTTATTATAATTATTATAATATTGCATGATATAGCAACCTAATTAGTATCACTGTGTCCAAAGACGTCTGATCTATGGAAGTAAAATATCCCATATGGTGAACACTGTAGAAAAAAAAAACTGAAGCCAAAATAGAGGTTTTTTGGAATTCATTTCAAGTTATTAACCATGACCTACAAGATTCTCCATAACCTCTCTCCTCCATACATCTCTGCCTTAATCTCCAGATATCTCCCCTCACGCAATCTCCGCTCCTCACAGGACCTTCTTCTCTGCTCTCCTCTTGTCAGCTCCTCACACAACCGTCTCCAAGACTTCTCTCGTGCTTCCCCCATTCTCTGGAACTCATTCCTCCAACACATCAGACTCTCCCCAACTTTCACCAGCTTCAAAAGCAACCTGAAAACCCATCTCTTCAGGATTGCTTATAACCTACAATAACCCTGCTGTCACTACACTCTCCACAAACATGTCTGCCCCACACCTTCTGTCTCTTCCCTCCTTCCTTGTAGATTGTAAGCATTCACGGGCAGGGTCCTCTTTCCCTCTGTTGTGCCAGTTGTTAGTCACTTATCGTCACCATTGTACTTGTTTGACACATGCTATGTATGTAACTCCCCTTGAATGTACAGCGCCCTGGAATCAATGGCGCTTTAAAATAAATAACAATAAAAAGGAAATAACCTGAGAAAATATAACTCTGTTCATTTCTAGGTAATGCCTGTAAGCAATTTTGGCTCAGAAGCATCACACATAGCTGTAATTTCTGGTCCTGACAGTACAAAATTCTGCAAATAGTAGAAATACAGAAAACAGTCAAGTAAGAGCAAAATATAGCAGCCCTTAGAGCAGTAAATGATAATATGTAGTTAGTATTGCTTCAGGGATAGGTCTGGCGGTAAGTCTGTCATTTACTCTATGACCCAGTGCAGCCAGACTTGAGATTGCAGGGACAAAAGATGTATGGATTTTGGTGTATATACACACATATGACCACACACCTATAGATATACCACATACATACAATAGAAACATTATAGCATTCCATTAAAAAATATATATTATTCAACTTCTCAATATAATAATCCTTGTGCCAAGCAGGGTCTCTATTAGAAAAAACTATCTGTACTGAATATATAGATTCCTTGCAAGAAAAGAAGGCAATCTGTGCAAAGTTCACAGTGTGTGTTACATGTGGGTGTGGAGGTTTGAGGTCCACTACACCTGACTGTAGATTGTATGTCACAAATGTTCAATTAGTGTTGCGCTCCAGATTCATGGTTAAGTTGCATCGTGACTCAAATCTAATCAATTGCATTTGGTTAAGTCCAAATTGAATTTTGGCAAAAATTATAAAAAATTAACTCTAACTCTAAATCGAGTTTTAGGATTAGGATTTTTAGGGGGTCAGTTTACCTCCTTCCAGTTTCTCTGGATTACCTCCACACTTTGGAAACTGGAGGTCACGTTATACATGACGCACCACGTTCGATGTCACATTCAATATTACTTTTGCTTTCCGGACATAGGAGTAATCTAGGAAAACACCAACTCAGATCAGACACTTGTACCAAAAATAACGTGGTGCTAATGGAAACGAGGCCTGAAATAATGTTGAAACGTAATTAAGTCCCTAAAACACCCTAAAAACTCTAACTCTAACTTAGGACCAGGGATAGAATTAGAAATAGGGATAGGGTTATAAGAAAATTTTTACGCCCGAACCAGTGTCAAACTGTGTCAAACAGTGTCAAACAGGACCAGACTATTAAAAAAGTGATGTCACATTATATTAATATTGTATTATATTTGATTTATCATTTATTATATTTATTTGCATTTGCGCTGGATTATACTAACATAATATTAACATTATATCACTTTTCTCGTACTGATTCTAGTTTACAACCTGTTTTAGGTTAATATGTATTGCCGGAGCTTCACCCCAATGTTGACTATCGTTTGCTCCCTTGTGGCTCTTTTTACTAACTGGCTGCTTATGTCTTTGCTATTCAATACAGTTAGTGCAAGCCGCACCAATCACAATACTGGAGCCACTGCATCACTGTCCTCACTGATTGGACAGTGTAAGAGCATTGAAGGTTTATGCCCCATTGACATTGGGTTTTGAAGATTCCCAGTTGTCACATTCATTAAAATATTGGTTACAAAAACCAACCACACCAATGGTTGGGGTGTGGTGGGGACTGACGAGAGAAAACCAGTGTCCAGAATTCAGAGCAGCACAAGCTTTTAAAGGGAATCTGTCACCAATTTTTTTTTTACTTATCAAATCAAGACCTTGATCCATATTCTTTTCTTCTTAGCCATTTATACTTTCTGATTGTAGATTTCTCAATTCAGTCATCTGTATAAGATTCTGGTGACAACACTCTTGGCTGCGCTGCTTTAACAGCAGCTTCATTCACATAGGTGCCTTAAGACTGATTCAGTCCCATTGACTTCTATAGGAGAGTTTTCTAGGCATGCTCTGTGACCTGGGAAGAAGTCAGTGTGCAGGGAGGGGGAGAGGGTGAACTGTGACTATCTCCTATTGTGACTGGTGGATCCTGTGTTATCTATACACATTGGTGTCACCTTTCAGTGTAACTCTGCTTGTACTAATAATGAGCAGACTACTGAAAATCTCTCTACAGAACAGGAAGTGTCAGACTATTATTAGGCCTAGTGGCCAAAGTGAAAACTGCAGGACTTAATAATTATTAAAAAGTATTGAAAGTGATATGAAAAATTGTAAAAAAAAAAAAACAACCAAAAATTCCTAAAAAATGTGTTTAGCATAAAAACATGAGTTAAACAATAAGTCATTTTTTATGCCACATTCCCTTTAAGATACACTGAATTTTTAGTAGAGTTCTGAGAGGAGCTCTGGACTTTTATATGGGCAGTAATTCAGGAGCAGTTATGATCAGCAAGATAAATAATGTACTTTATTTGCAAATTTAGTTTCAGACAAAGCTTTTTTTTCTTCACTAGAACAAACCACTGTAGTTTTTGATAAAGTTATAAAGTTCTTTCGAGCAAAAGCCAGAAGTGAATCCTTAAAGAAGGAAAGTGATGCCTTTCCTTTATACTTCCCATTCCTTTTGAATCCAACCCTGACTTTGTCTCAAAAACTGCAACAAAAAATGCAGTGGCATTTCTTAAAAAAATATGGTGTGTGCCTCCTAGTTGCCCATATTAAAGTCCTTCAAACACTTCATTCTCCCCACCCCCCAGGAAAAAGGTTAAAAAAATCAATCCTGCCAACTACTATCTCCTGATGACCCTCAATAGAGCCTCAATAGAGCCTCAACCAAATACCACCCCTCCTAAAAGTCAAAAAGATCAATACTGCTGTCTCCTCTATTCATGTACTGGTGTTTTCAGACGAATTAGACGTTCTAGAACAGGAGTTCCACTTTAACCCATCTAACTCACAATAACATAGATAATGTGAAGATGTTATAGTGCTAAAAACAGGCTGGCATTAAAATAAATTGGGAACGTGTCCAAGACTTCTGACAAGGAAATAAATGATGTGAGTTCAAAACATTCTCAAGAATAAATTCCGACCATCACTTGCATTTTTCTTATGTCAGTGGAGCGCTGCACATTTTCAGATACTTTAAAAATGAAACAGTTTCCTGGTTGGGAAATATATTTAGTTTTTTGTCAGGTTATTCGAAATTTGCAATTTATTGCATTCTAAAGTTAAGCGTTCATCTGTCAAACCAGTTTTGTAAAATAGTTTTCATCCATCATATTCAAATCTATGGAATGCCATAAATAAATAAAGGATTGTCTATGTTTTACAATCTCTTTTTGTTAGTACAGTTCCCCTTGAGTAAAGTTGATCACTAGTTGTATTACTGCTTGGACCTCTTAGGATCAGCTGTGATCTACTTTACTGTGCTTAATAAATCTGCAGTGCCTCCACAGGGAATATGAGACATTGCACTGTGCCTATGGACATGCAGTCTAATTATGGATTCTACAGAGAGAGAGAGATGCTCTTTGTAGCTACTCTTGCTCCAGCTTTTTGATGGATGCTCTGAATGAGGACCCCTCCCGTTACTCATGCACATGGCATAGCCCTACCCATAGCATTGTAGAATGGGCCGAAGGTCAAGTTTCCCAAATCTAGCTTATTTTCCATTAAAAGGGCTGTCTCGCTAAAAAGAATAGCTTTCAAAATGTAGGGAACACTAAATGAAGACGTTTTCCAAATATATTGCATTGTTTATTTTTTTGTTAAGGAGCTACAAGTGATTTTATCACCTTCTTTGCTCTCTCTGGTTCTCCTAGTGACCAACCTGTGTACTCTTTTCTCCCCTGCTGTTTGTTCTATCTGATAGCAGGGAGTGAGGTCATCACACAGGTCCTGGCAGCACAGAACTCAGGACAGTGAGAGCTTGTTTTATCTGATCTTTCAGGCAAAAGACTAATCACTCTACTGTTTACATTAGCTGAGAAGCTTCTCTGGACTTCAGAGAAGGTAATTTAGCTAATCTAGACTGATAAACAGAGAAGCCTGAATCCATGGAGCTCATATGCTAATTACAGACAGCTTGACCAGGAAGTGACAGAGCCAAGCAGCATTATTTCATTCATGCATCCTTTGAAACTTTGAGATGAGACAATCCTTTTAATATCACATTCATTTATGTCAGTCTGGACTTTGCTGCTTGAATCTGCTGTTTCCAGCCAAAACTTGAATTCACTACTGACAGATTCATAGGAGGATTTTTGCTTGGCAGTGGATATTTTTATAAGTATGGAACCATTTAAGGAGAGATGCAGCTGAAAGGTCTGGAACTGTGTTGTGTGCAGAATTAGTCAAATTTTCTACAGCAATTAGTCTGAAACGAACAACCTTTGTGCTCCAAGCCAACCTAGACTGCAATGTTTTATTGTACATGAATGATTTCCACTGAGCCCGAGTTATTGGAGTTCATTAGAGTTTTTGGAGTTCTATATTTACTAATCTTCAATCAGCTTTAGAACAGGGTCATATATGAATTCTCAATTCAAATACAGTCCCTTCCTATGGTCTGCTCCAGATTTGGTCTTTGTCTAGATGTTATATTATACTTACACATCTGAATCATGAAAAATGGCAGAGAAAACATATGTGTATATTTATGTAAAAGCAAATATGCAGTGTCAATAAGATCCAGTTTCTTTATGTGCTTTCTACTAAGTAGGAGAGCATGCTGCCTACTAGCTCGGAAGTAAAACTTAACCCAAAACATTATATTCACACAAGGTAGGTACACTGTAAACAATTTCTGCACCTCGCAATTCCATACATTCTTAATTACATCTGTCTGTCATGGATGCAGGTGGATTAACTGGACCACCGCAAACCATGGCATAAGCCACGCCAGGAAGCTGAGTCTAAATAGCCCCTGAGAAACTACTAGGTCACTACCCCTGGCGTGAATTGCTTGTGGTGGCAGTCGGGATGCAGCGTGGTATAGAATCATAAGACAACGGTGTAGTCGGGGACAGGCGGTAAGGTCAGGGCAGGTGGCAGGCAATGTGGTCAGAAAACGATAGCAGGAACGAACTGGTACACAGGTAGACAAACTCTCTCCAACACTCTTAAACGCACTAAGGAACACCAATACTCTGGCAGAGAGTTTGGAGCAGTCACCAAGATATAGAGTCAGCGCCCGGCAATTAAACAATTACCGGCACGCTGGCCCTTTATATCTTGAAGAGCTGCCATGCGCACGCCCTTGGAAGTGGGCACGCACGCGTTGGCAGTCAACAGAACGGGAACAGAAAGCAGGAGCGGCTGGGTAAGGAGCTGGGAGCGCGGAGCAGAACGGGTGTGGCCGTGGCCCGGGCGGGGGCTGCGGCTCGCTCCATGACACTGTCATATGTAAATATATCTGAAAAATCATACTTACCTTGCGTTTTATTAAGTTATACCATTGGTATGAATCTCCGGGCTCTGATGTTCACCAATGTTCTAAATAAAAGGGTCAGAATACATAGTTCTTTCAAGGTGGTGGTACATTTCATATTAATGTAGAGTAGATTAGGCATAGGGGAAATGTGACACAGTGTAGGGATGTCCCATAGGCCTGCCGTGTTAGTTGACTTGCAACTTCCTAACATCCAAAAGCAAGAGAACAGTAAAATTCTAATACACTACAATATGGTATATTGCAATGTATTAAAAAAGTTAAATAAAAAATGTATTAAACATTGAAAACAACTTCCTTTGCGAATTAATATGAAAAGATCTAAAAAGAAACATATTTGGCATCTCCATGTCTAGAGATGCCTGAACTATTTAAAACATATAGGGTCGTTGATCCAGGGATTATTCCGATTGCCAGATTGGAGTTGGGAAGGAATTTTTTCCCTAAAATGAGGACAATTGGCTTCTACCTCTTTGAGGTTTTTTGCCTTCTCTGGATCAACACTTTTGCACAACAGGCTGAACTGGATGGACGTCTTGTCTTTTTTCGGCCTTACAAACTATGTAACCATGTAACTATATATATAAGTGTGTGGTATTGGAAAATATAATAATAAGTATAATAAGTGCAATAGGCTGTGTCTATTATTGCAGTTCAACCTCATTCACTTTCTGTGAAAAGTCAAACAAATGAAGCCCCTTTTTCTTATCCTGGACAACCCCTTTCCAGCACAATTCTGACTCAAATGAATTATTTTCATGTTTAAAGCACCTCTTTTAATAATACAACTCGTCATTTCTTGGTTAAACTATTTATTCCGATCACATGGATGAGGTATCTATAAGTAGCATCAGATTATTAATTGACTGTAACAATTCCTATTACTGTACGCGATGTACTGTACATAGTGTCTACTGTAGTCCTCCTGGGATTAATTGCTAACAGTGAAAGTGAGTGTTCGTCTGTGCTTTCTTCATAGCACAAGTCATTACACGTGACAGGAGATCACCAAGTCCACTCCCACACCCGGAGCACAGAATGTACCAACCCATTGCCACCTAGCTCCTACTCGTACAGCCACATGTAGAACACAATCCTTAGAAGTATGGGACTTGGCGCACTGCCGGAGCACGCATCAACTGTACACACTGTACAGGAAGTGCCCGTGCTTCCTCACTACTGCTCGTGAATAAGCTAATTGCTACTTATGAGCAAAGGCTTGTTTATCTTTAATAAACAGACATTATTCATGCCAATAAAGAGAGTATACTGAGCAATAAATATGCTTAGATATCAGCAATCCACCGTGTGCTGTAATAACTAGTGCATGATAATGAACCTTTGGCTAAATTATGGATTCACATCTTAATTGATGCTACAAGCCATATAACAAATATATCTAAATGTATAGTAAAAAAATAAGAACTTTTTAATAAATTTCTTTTAATTTCTCACATATTTAAGGAATTCTCCATTTCTTTTTTTAATAATTAAAAGCTGCTGCTGCTCTACTACAATAAAAGAAACTTTACGCATCGCCATTCCAGCGCTGATACTACTGGCAGTTTCTCCCCAGTTTTCTGTTTGCGTCCTGCTGCTATGGTCAACTCGTAACATTGCCTGTTGTCACCACTCGGAGACATTAACTTCCAACTTAGGGCCACATGTATGAAACTGTTTAGGTCTAAAACTTATTCTTTTCCCCATATTAACCTATGGGTTAGGCAAAAAAGTGAGTTTTAGACCTAAACAGGTTCATACTGTACATGTGGCCCTTAGTTTTCTTTATAGAACAACCTTTTATAATATTATTGAGTTTGTGAATTCAAACAAGGGTCTTAATCCACAATGGTGAGGGGAGTAAAGATTTTTTTTTTTATAAAAAAAAATTGGACTGAACAGCCCCTTTAAGATTTGTTGAAAACATTATTCTTTACATATAGAGGCTGGAAATTCCCAGTGACTGAATATTTCTGCTATGGATTTACAGCAATTGTATGTAGTCTACTGTATAGTATTGAACTTCAGATCTGCATTAAATTTGACCTGAATCTGAGCATTTCAATTTGGGTTAGAACAAAATGAATTTTGGCATAAGCTGCTAGAAAATTTTCTGACTGTAACTTTAACCCTAGCTGTAAGTTGGGGTTTGAGTTAGGAATAGGGTTAGGGGTTCTAAGGCCTTCAAAGGGTCACCTTCACTCTGACATTAGTAAGCAAGTCTAATGTGATATAGGATCGGAAGTGAAATCAGAGCAGCAGCACCGCTGAACCAAGAGGTGTTGTGCAGAGGTAAATTAACCCTAAAAAGGCCTAAAAATTTGGAGTTAGAGTTACAGTAATCCAAATTTTCTTACAAGTTTAGTAGACTTAGTGTTTGACTGAGTCAAACAGAGACAAATTTGCTTACCTACAGTACATACAGCATGTAAAAAAAAATCTGTAAAAACTCTATACCTGAAGGAGACAGAATATGTTATAGCACCAGAATAACACATGGTGCACCGATAACAGCGTCATGTGTTACAATGGTAGCAGAAGCCAGTTCATCAGCAATGGCCAGTTCAAGGGCATCTATTGTCTATATGAGTGTAAAGAGGCCCAGCTTCTACTTAGACTCAGAACATGTCATTACTAAGTGGTGACCCAGCTTTTCCATTCTTAGCAGTAATCTTCAAATGTAACCTCACTAAGCAATAACCCAACTTTTTCCAGTCTTAGCAGCAGTCTCTGGATCTAACATCACTAAGCTATAACCCAACTTTTCCCGGTCTTAGCAGCAGTGTCTGAATATAACATCACCAACCTTTAACCCAACCTTCCTAGTTATACTGTATAATCCAGTTTTCCCAGTCTTAAAATGTATCACAGACAAATAACCCAATGATGGTACAGACCCAAGCAGTGGTAAAGCTGGGTTACAGCTCAGTAGTGTGGTATAGAGCATTTTGTTCAGAGCATCTAACAAAGTTGTGGGACTATGGCAGATTCAGTGTGAGGAGATGGTGTGGAGAATACTTGCCAACCCTTCCAGGAGACTCCTCAAAAAACCATGATGCAAAAGGAGCACGGTTTTTGCCAAAACCCCCAGAATGGTGTTCCTAGGAAGATCAGTGCTGTTCCTTTGAAGAGCTGAAGGTCACTTGGGTTGGAGGGCCTCACTCTTAAATGTGAAAGCACATAGAATAATGGCATATTCTATATATGCAATGCTTCCCCTCTTTTGTGTTCTCCTATTTTCATGTCAGTGAGCTCCCCTGAGCTCTCATAGGTAATAGAAAGCCACTTCTGGGCCAGCTGAAGTAGTTTCCAGCTGAAGCTTGAGTCCCTGTAACACATCTGATTAGTAGTCAGTTGCTGTCATGTTCCGACAGCCACCTTTATAAAGGAAGATGTTGGACCAGCTTAACCTCAGGGCAACGCCAACTCTTCCTCCCCTTTTTGCAAAGTCTTTTATCATGCAGATATAGTTCTGGATGGACTTTCGTGTCTATTGTCTCGGTTATGGTTTCACATTTATTGTTGATACCAATTGAAGTAATTGTTATTATTTTGCCAAAAATTAAATTTTTATGTTACCCCTAATATATAAGCCACAGCCTATCTCAACCATGTAATTTAGTTTAGTGTTTATTGTTTAGTATAGATAGTGGTAAGCATTGGGATATTTGAGCTCATGTTAGGGAGCTTGTGTTCACTGTTAACTGGTGAAGGGATGTCCAAATGTGATGACCACTTAATTTAGCTGTACACTGTGGTCTAGCTAGTTTTTTTTTTTTTTGGTATCAGAAGCACAAGTGGCGCTATGGTCCACCCATGGGTGGTCTTCAGAAGTGGCTCCTATGCTTTGCAATGAAGGCTTCTTTCATTACATTAATTTTATGTACTGATCTGGAGTCACAGCCCTAACTCCTCTTTGGACGGATAGAAAGTTAAGACAAGACAGGAATTAGTTTACATGGAAGGACGTAAAAAAAATATATCAAACATCCCAACTATTTTATTTTAAAATAGTCAAATACGGCTTTTTTATATGTAGAAAATGAATTTAATTGAAGTATACCTTTAACAAGCCAATAAAAAGCCTGATGGTTGTTATAGCTCAATATATATTATTATTATTATATTATTCCATACTATCTAGAGTTAGATAATATACGGTACCTAAAATAACTGCAGTGTTTAATATGTTACCTGGCCAATGTCCTTGGTAAAAGCAAACATGTTTTGTGTGCAGGGGGAGCAAATCTTTTCTGTTTCTCCATGATTCCAAAGAGTTAGATATCATGATGAAGGTTCAGTGAGAGTCCAACTGTGACTGATTTTGATGTTAGATACAGTATTAATTGGTTATGCAGACCGATGGACATAAGAATAGATGCAATAATAAATCACCAGGGGCTGTTTCATGTGCCGCCAAGTTATGAGTTTGGAAGTGAACTGCCTTATCACATGCAGAGTATTACTATGCATCATTACACTTAGAGATCATAAAAACTTGGGAGGACTTCCAGTTGGTCATTAGGGGTACAGCTTTATTGAATACATAACACTATAGAAATCTCATTTATTTTACATAACGTCTAGCTAGTCATATATTATTAATGTAACATGATTACATACCGATAACCAGTAGTTGTTAAACTCCTAAGCTAAAGATAGAGATTTAATATCTATACGTCATACTAGTTGGTCGCACTTGACCCTACACGTGATCAAGTCAGTCAAGTATAATATGTGTTTTTTGCTCTTTGTTTAAAGGTGGGCTTGTGTGTGCTGACGTACAGAACCAGATCAGTAACCTGCATTTGCTATAATAAGAAAGGAGCTATTGTTCTTTTAAGGATTTATCCACGAGCCTGTTTGCTCGGGGATAAATTCACTTTTCTTCTACTAAAGACTAATTGAACTGAATGTACTGTGAAGGCCTTGTGACCAGGGTCAGACGCTTGTGACGCAACACTGTAGCCCCAAGGGATAGGATTATTCCTTTAAATAGGTCTTGGTTGTTGATCCACCACCACAATAAAACTACTGTTTTGTTTTCCAAGACTGATATGACGGGATAACATAATGGCATTAAAAATAAAGTACTCTAAACATCTACATTGGCAAGGGCTGTCGAAAGATCTCTCCTTTGAAAAATGATTTTATTTTTTAGCAAAACTACTATGTTTATTGTGTGATATAAGGTATCAAACTGAGATGATCTTAAAGGGGTTCTCTCACTACAGTGATTAACTTTTAATATGTTGGGGCTGGTAATTGAAAACTTTTCTAAATACATTGCTTTGTTGATTTTTCTTTGGTCAGTAGATAAAGTAGAGTTTATCTCCTGTTATAACACATAGGTTTCTCTGGTTATGGCCATTTCTCTGCTCCATCTCTACCTGCTCTCTCATCTCTCATTGCTCTAAGCCGCGTCACTCTACCAATCCGTCCATGGTGAGCCATCTCCTGCAGAGGCTTATCTCTATTAATGGCCTTTGAAAGCTTTTCATTTAGCTAAGTAAACACTCTTTAGAGCTATGCAGCCTGGTGTAATACACTTTATAAATCTCTTGCACTCATATCAGTGTAACAGGAATAGCTAGGAACAACCTAGATGAAGTGTCAATCACTGCTATAAACCCGCCCACAGCTTAAACAGTATGTGTGATTCTAAAGCTGGCTATGGCTCTGTGAAACCACATGGTTAGAAAACCCCTTTGACATTTCCAAGACAAAGTTTCTTTTAAAACCCCAAAAGATTATTAATATGCACACAGCAGCACAAAGTACCTTAGGATAAGGTTTCTCTGGATTCTTTTAGGATTCACTCATAATATGATCAAAAAGGTGAGGGAGAAAAATCTTCAGAACCTTTAACTGCATAAATTTGAGCCTTAAATCAGCAAGAATGAAAGGGTCAACCATTGTTCGTATATTTGACCTTGTTGGGGAATTCAGGGATTTTGATATAGATAATCAATATCAGATGATTTGGGGTCAGTTGACTGAAGGAGGCATAGCCGCTTCCAAATTTTTCACACTGTGTCTGGTTAACAGCAAATTTTCAGACATCAAGCATCATAGCCCTTGTAGAGTTTCCTCACTTCAGTGATAGGCTAACCACTGCCTCACTCATAGAATACAGATAACAAGCTAGAAGAAACTGTGCTCCAGTCACCAGAAGACATTTAAGAATGGTTTGTTCTTTGTGATATGGAAAGTGCAACATTTCAGGTTACATAAACCCTTCTTCAGGTTTTACATTTGGTCTGGCCCTAAGGTTTTACACTTGCCAGGCGATTTGGAGACCAGTGCATGTGCAGTAGCAGATGTTACATAGTTACATAGTTACATAGTTAGTACGATTGAAAAAAGACACGTGTCCATCAAGTTCAACCAAGGGTGGGGAAAAAGTGGGTGAAGAGAAAGTGGGTGAAGGGAGAGAGACAAGGATTTTAAGCCCAACCACTGGTTAATGCCCTGAAACCCACAAGGCAAGAACCAATCTGCTCCAGGGGAGACTCCATCTCTGACCACAGAACCGCCACCTGCCAGGATCCAGAATTATACATAGCTATGTACACATTAATATTCTTTCGTTTCAGGTGCTCCCGTGCTGGTCTCTGAAACTCTTGCCACTTGCTTGCTGACTCCAGGATATTGACCACATTACAAACAGCCCTAATCTGTTTTTTACTTCAATTTGCTATTGTACATCAGGGTAGAAAAGGCATGAACATCACAGCACGGAGACAAATTGAGCGCATTGCATATAAACTCGGGGAGGGGGACATCTAGCACTTCGTTACAACTCTCATCCAAGCCTTTTCGCCTCAATGGTGGTGTACTGGAGAAATGGCATGGATGAGATTTGCTGCTGTTATACTTATCCCATTAACAATGTGCATCTGTGCTGGTGCTGAAGAGAAGCAATTCCAGCTATCACTTTACAGGTGAGATAATAAAATGTTTGACTAAATATAGCAGGATAATTTTTAAGTTGGTAAATTTACATGGCTCAAAATTATGTTATAAATATATAAGTGGTCATTGGCAGAAAAAAAGTCTTCACTCCTGTTCTACATGGTAACAGTGAGACATGGAAATTTATCCAAAAATTAAGAGAGCGTATAGCAATTAACGCTTGAAAGCTTTTGGCACATAGCACTGGTGTTCCTTCACCCATGTGGATGTAGCATCTTTCTATGTGGACTCCTGATAGCTACAGGCTCTCTTCTTGAATTTTACGACATTTCTATATGACTCTAGGATATGTTCTTATGACTCTTATATGACTTAGGCTATGTTCTCACAGCAATAATTGCAGGGCATATTTCGCCCGCAATTACACTGTGTGCTCGGGAGCGGGGGCGGGATGGGGGGGGGGGGGTGGCTGTAGCCCGCTGGCCCCATAGACATTCATTAGTCACGGCGTATTGACATGTCACTTATCTCCCCGCTCGCCCTGTATTTAGCGCAGTACGGCGCGAAATACGGGGCGATATACGTCCATTTTAAGCCGTGTGAACATAGCCTTACAGTTTACATGTAGAGCCTGAGTTTGGGTCATATGTATGATCGGAGCTCCGCCATTTTTTTGGGCAAGCTTGGAGCCAAACAAACTGTCATAGTCCTGTTCTACAGATATATGAACCATCGTACGCCCAAACTCGCTGCAATGTATGCTATACATGACACTTTTGAATGCATCAATGATGCGGGCACCTGTCACGTCTGGATCGTAAGATACAGGAAAAATGCGCTGAAGTTTGGTGCGAAACTGTCATATAAAACCAGCTTCAAAGTGGCATGGTTGGAGATTACTTGGACACATTTATTGAGTGCTATTAGACACTTTCATACATACTGTCGGATCTTACACTATTAAAAACAGATTCTTACATGTTGTCCTTTATGTTACCCAATGTTGCACTTTGCACATTTTTGACCTGGTGCTTAACTACATTACTGCAGTGTATTTGGCTTGATATCACAAAGGAGTAAACCATTTATACATGCTTTCTGGTGACAAGAGTGCAGTTCCTTCCAGATTCTCTTCCTTGCCTCGTAAACAATAAAGATTTGACACCTGTTAACGTGACATAGTCCCATCAGTGAGCTCACTGGTAGGTTTTCCAGCAGTTGGACTTCCATGGATCTTATATGAATGATTTATCTTAATAGGCTATCATTGTCAAAATCTCTGAAAACCACTATAAGATTCAAAACCATCATTGTTCTTTAGTGAGCTTTTACGCAACGGCATAGCCATAGGGGTTGCATCAGTTGAACTTGAGACTGGGCACAGAAGCCAAGAGACCCATGACCTCCTTTACCATATCTGTCAACAGAGTTCAGTCATTGTAGTTTTCAGTCTGTAAAGCTACAGAAGTCTCTGCTGTACCTTCACCATATACTTACCCTCCCTGCTACTGAGACACAGCACCAGGCCTGAGGTCAATTGGCATCAGGACGTTGTTTGTGGGCTGCACAAAGCTGCATGTTATGCTGGTTTCTTTTTTATATTGATACTGTAGGGTGCTCTTTTGTAGAGACATTGTAGGTGACTTATAGAAAACACTGTTCCCTAGTATGTGGAGATACTTTATTGTAGCTGACAGTCCTCAGATCACTTATAGAGACATTATTACTGGGGTACTGTATTTGGCTCTGATATGAGGGCACTGGACTTTCTCTTTTATATGAGCTTTTCCAATATAGAAATATATACAGAATGGCAAATAAATGTTAGTTGTGTGGTTTGAAGTCTGAACTGGTTTTCGGGTTTTGTATACAGAATGAGATTTTAGTTTTGTCAAAAGGTGATAGGAGAGAGGCCTAGGGCGAATTTTATAACTAGGCAAAGAAAGCAAATCTGTTTAAGGCTAGGTCTACACTGCATACAACAAAAAATTCAATGGAAAACAAATCCTAAAAACCACTTTTGAGTATTTTGTCAGTTTTTTATCCAAATCAGCTGGGTTTCCGACCAGTTTTTGGGGTGGTTTTAAGTTTTTGGTTGAGGTTTCTGGCATGGATTTTGCCTTGTTTTAAAACTTGAGTAGTTTTTCAGCAGGACCGTGCCAAAAACCAGCACCAAAAATCATCCAGCGGTTTGCAAAGTCTTCAATAGTAAATCTTCTGCTGGACTCCGGCAGACTTTACAACATGTTCCTAAAACCGCCAGTACTCAAAAACGACCTGAAAATAAACTACCTGTCTAGACTACAGGTCGTTTTTGTATTTAAGTATATGTGAACTGTTTTCCATCTAATTTTCAGCGGTTTCTAAATACTAAAACCCAAAAATCCGATGGAAAACATTTGCTGTGTAGACATAGCCTAAGAGGTTTCTCCAAAAACTCATGAAACAGCTCAAACAATTACCAAAATTTCAGGAGAATTTGGGTGTTGGAGATGAAAGAAAAATGTCTTTTTGACTCCTCCTCGATGAAGGTACATGGAGGCCTTATTGACTTCTGAGGATACTTTTAATCAAATGAAGCCATAACATGGCCATGTAAATGATCCTAACCTTGACAGTATTTTTGATGTACAAACAATGCAGCCCCAAAGAAGAAAATGAGAAATTTAGGTTTAATTTATCATTATATATGTTTTTTTTTTGGAATTCTACATAATTCAGAGTGCAGTTTTCTGCCTGCTAAATCTGACATTATACTTTTACTGACATTAACCGATGATGTAGCAGTAGGATAACAGCATTTTGTATGCCATGCTATACACATGACGGTGGTAACAAGTCCTTAATGTGTAGGGAAGTGTGGTTTCTGAGAATCTTCTATTTTTTTCAAATATTTGGCTAATATACTTTAATTGTTTTGTTTTGTTTTTTAAATATACAATGGTAGCAAATTTTACGCTGATATTAAGCACGTTACATATGTTATGGCTGTTTCAATGGCATTTAATATGTAGAATGTCAATGTTATCCTTGCTCATCCCTAACAAATAAGAACAGCCTTTTATCAAGAGAGAAGCCCATGCTATCAGCTACAGAGCTAGCACATAGAAACCCCAGAGATCAGAGATTGCACGAGGGTGCTCTACTGGCACTATATGAAATGAAGGGGAACTCTGAATGGTCATTAAGTGCAACAAAGGAAATCTTAGACCTAGACAGTTTTCATACATGAAGCCCTAAATTAGCTGTGCTGCTCTGTTAACACCAATCTAGGGAATTAATTAAAGCTAGGGCTACATGGTGACTTTGGGTCTGACTCATGTCGAGTGTCACAAAATTGCAGTGTCATAGTAACATAGTAGATAAAGTTGGAAATATACCCAAGTCCATTGATTCCTGCCTATAACCCTAATAGGTTGACCAAGAGGAAGACAAAAACCCTTTTGAGGCAGATGCCAAATGTCCCATGCAAGAGGAAAGATTCCTTGATATCATCTGCCTGCATCGTAATACATAGCTAATGAAAGTGAATATGGTTGTGTTGCAACATGGAAGTTGACCTGACAGTAAATTCATCCAGAAAGGACTTCACAATACAACAACATTGACTTTTATTAGTTGCGATGTAGACAGACAACATCGTGATCTTTGGCCATAGAACATGGCTAAAAAGCCACCATGTAGCTTAGTCTAAAGGTTCTGTGCTGCCCGGACCCACTCCTAATTCCTCCATTGGCTCACAGGATCTGTCCTTCGTGGTGAGATGTTGCTAGGTCTTAGCAGACACTGATCAGCTCTGTAGTAAGTACAAGGGGTTGTTTTCCCCTATATTTACACTGTAACTGAGGCTAATATAGCACCCAAAGTTACAGGGGAAATCAGAAAAAATATAAATAAAACTTATGTAGAAATGCCCCCCAAAGGTCTTTTTTTCTGACCTCATGGGGGGGGGGGGGGGGCACGACATGTTTTGGTACATACTTGGGCAGGATCCCAGTGTACACGAGGAAATTTCTAAAGGTGTCCCAACCAAATTTAATAAGTAGATTAGTCCCGTTACCTAATTCAATTTTGACTTTTTACCAACAGTAAAACTACTAACCTTCCATCTGAAAGTAGACATCCAAGCCTCATCAGTCTAATTAGTGCTGCTTTCATATACAAGCAGCCTTTATGAGGTGCTATGGAAAGAAGTTTAGTAATCACTTATCCGAAGATGTGAGCTGCATCTGTTCTACGGCTGATCAGGGCTGGCACTTTTAGGAGGCAGCACAGGGTAGAGCCATGTGTACAGAGTAATCCGCACTCACATGAGATGAAATGTGAGCAGACGTTTTTAAGAACCATACGCTCACACATGTCTCAATTACAAGCTGGGAAGGTAAACACGGGAGAGGCGTGTTAAGTGTGTGATACACCTGTTAATTATCCTGCCGCACAAATAAGGCTTAGAAAGGGAAGGTGTTTTTACTTTACTTTTTTCTTCAGCGATAATCTGTTTTGAAAATGTACAATTAATTGTTTCGCTCTGTTAGGCACCAGAGTATATTTAAAGAGAGATTTATGTATAATCCAGCCTTTCTTAGCTATGCATAGAGCTATACTTAGTGGTGATTAGTGAGAGTGGTGTCTTGGCTCACGGCTCCGTTAAGCCTACTATTGAAAAAGACAAATTGGTCTTGTTCTGAACAACACTAATGTATATCAACATAAATATATGTGTGTCTCAGTGTGATTGAAAATGATCCATTTAGATATATGACATAAGCCATGTCTCTGTTGTGAACATTGGGATGGTCATGGCAGGCTTTAAAAAACCCCCCCCATAACCCTTTGAAAAAATTCTAATTTGTAAAGGGGGCTCCAGACCTTAAACTTCTAATTTCGTTCCAAAAGGGCAGAAGACCTGGACCCTGTTTAAAATTTTAACAAAGTATTTTTGACTCCATAACACAAGGTAAACCCCAAAGACATTCAAGAATGGCTTTGTCTCCTCCCCTCCCCTTCTATTGACATATCCTTTCCTGGCCAACGGAACAAAGCTTTGTTTTAGGAAAATTTGGGGGTAAAAACGTTGGGCCCCATTTGACCAATAGCTTGAAGGTTTTTAAAAAACACAAAATAAAGGGGGACATGTCCCAACAAATCCCAACCCCAATTTTTAAAGTCCAATTTTGGGGACCAAAAACCCCCTTTTTTACACCATATTCTTTTTGTAAATGAACCCCCCGTCGTATAAACCCAAAAAATTTGGCGGGGAATTTAAATGCCGGGAAAGGGCACTTTGTAATGCAAACCCAAAAAAATTGGGGCCTGTGCAACCCCATCGGCAATGCGCCTATTTTAGGGGCATAACAAGTTTTGTTTTGCGCCTACCCCCGGGCAAAGGGGCCTTTTAAAAGGCATTACAAATTCCAAACCCAAAGAATGCTAAGTGCCCCCCCAGTTTTTGCAATTTTGGGCCCTTTTTTTTTTCCCCGGGAATAACCCCCTTTTTTTGGCGCAAATTTTTTTTGGGGGGTTTTTTTTTATCAAGGTATACCGACAGCAAAAAATTTTTGAAAAAAGGGTAGGAAATTCCCTTTCTTGGGGCACTTTTTACTTTCCTTTTGGGGGCCTAAAACGGGGGTTTAAAAAGCCAACCTTTTTTTTGACAGTCCCCAAAATTCCTCAGGGGGGAAAAATGTTTGGTCCCCCAATTTTCTTGTTGCCCCCTACAAAAATTTAGAGTTCCCCTTTCAATTTTTTTTTTCAGTAAAGGTAAATTTAATGGAGCACTCCCGGTTTGGGTTTTTGGGGAACAAAGAAGTTTTACCCAAAGCCCAAATTTTTTACACACCCCTACAATAGAGCAAAACCGAATTTTTTTTTTTTTAAAAGGGGAAAAGCCACCAATTTCCCATTTTTGGGTTGGGAAAAAAAAACTCAGAAAAAATGGTTTGATTCCCCAAAGAGAATTTTTTTTTATGCACTTAAAAATCTTGCCATGTTAAATCACCCAAATAGAATCATGGCTATAGTTCCCTTTACTTAGGACAAAGAATTAGCTCCCTGCCTTATGGTCAAGGCAGCTTGGCTTGTCGGTGTCCCTGTTGGCACCTTCCAGTGGAGCACATACCTCGCCAGATTCCCCTAGCTACAACCCTAGCTCACAGCTAAGGCTAACACTAATGGGGATTGCTGTCACCCAATTAACAAAGAGCTAATGGTTACCAATGTTCTTTAATTTGGGCACCATAGTAGACTTGGTGGCAATCTCTATATTTGCTGTCATGTAGAGTTTTTTAGATGTTTCAAACACAAAGATAACTGAATATCACTTGAGATAACTCTGGGATTTATAGTTCTAGGTATTTATTTTATACTAAAGCGAGATTACTTTCTTGCTTTCAAAGGTTCTCTGAGATGCTTCCCCCAACAAAACACACAATGGCTCCATATGTTATTAAATTTATAATAACTCTAAAGATATTTATATCGACCTTGAAATCTAGGATAGTTTCGACAAAAATTAAATTACTGTGTAAGCTGTCAGTTCCTATAGAAGCTGCAGAACTCCTATGTATCACAAGGACAAATCGCTTTGAAATTCATTCTTATGTCTGTATAACAATAATGAAAACATACATATACATAATTATAAAAGATGGAGCATAAAGCTAGAACGCACAGAATAAGAATAGAACATCATTTACAGAGGTGACAGTAGCTGATTGAGGCCGCCATTCAAAGTCCGTGTCTTTACGGATGTAGCCAAGATCCCTATTACCTTGTTAACAATAACAGTTATTGATTGTCACTATTCATGAACATTTCTATTCTTATTGTACTGTACTGATAGATGTCATAGCAGTATAGCTCCTTGTAGTTACAGTACGGACTGCTATCATCTGCTGCATCTATGTAGACAATATATTTTTACCCAACATACTTGTAGATGATGTCACTGACTATACATCATGTGACTCATACTTGCATGTCAATCTGTTAGTAAAAAGTACATGGTAATATCATGAATGAAAAAATCACACACAAAAAAGATAATGGGGGGTTTTCTTATTTGTATAAGAAAAAAAACACAGAAAAACCTAAACAATGATCCACACTTAAAATATAACTTTTAATCATTATCAATTGATAATAATTAAAAGTTATATTTTAGAGTGGGTTATTGTTTAGGTTTTTCTGTAATATCATGAGTGATAATTTGCTTGGGAGAGATAATGGTTAGTATTTAGGTTTGCATTAGATCCATGACTTGGACAGTAGACAAGGTGTCATCATTTGTGAGTCATAATCCACAGTGCAAGAACTGATTCTTTACAGTAAGAGTGACGAAATGTTAAATGTGCTATCGGCAAAATGTATTAACAGGGCTTTGAAATTTGGACTGTTCACTTATCTTATGCCTTTTGAGAGTCCTAAAAAGCAATATTATTTTCCTTCCATACAATCATTGTTGCCACTAGTGTTTATGGGTGTAGGGAGCTTTTGCTTTCTATTGGATCAAATAGTTAGATGTGAGAGAGATTGATTTATAAGGAATCTGTTAAGTATGCGGTTTTATCTATGACAATCAGCAGGAGAAGCTGAGTATTCTGATGTATAATTTAGTTAGAAAAGATTCATTATAACATCATTAATTTAAATCCCTGTTTTTTTGTAAAGGGGTTGTCTCACTACAAGGATTGCTTTTTATGTTAAAGACCTTGCAACAACAAGTCACTTTGCAATACATGTCCATTAACAGTGTCCTACCTATTCCTAGATATCCCCTCTTGTATGGGCTGCATCAGCTTCTGAGGTCGCTATACGTACAGACCTGTTTGATCTATCCTGATAGGCTGCCAGCACTGGTTGCTATAGCTACAGACCTGTTTGATCTATCCTGATAGGCTGCCAGCACTGGTTGCTATAGCTACAGACCTGGCTTCTAGTGCAGCCTAGTGGAAGCCCTGAATTCAAAATGAAACCAAGAAAATAGGACTGAGGTAAGATGAATCACTGTAGTGAGACAATCCCTTTAAGCATGGTGTCCTGGACAGTGATTGACAGCAATCTTTTTATGCACAGTCATAAACGGAAGGTAGTCATGTACTTAGTAGATCTGCCCACTGGACTACTAATGATGAAAAGAGCATGGATTGAGTGAATATAGACACAAATTATACTGAATCTTTTCTCATCAAATTGCTTAGCTTCTGCTGCTCTATAATATAAAATTTAGATACCATGTTCAACATGACAGATTTCTTTAAGTACATGCATGATCATTTTTAAGGTCGCCTACTATCAAAACAAGATGCTTAGCATAAGAAATAATTGAAATGATGAGGTTTACTCTAGGGGTGCTTTAAGACGGAGCGTTTTTTGGTGCATATTTTAATGCTTGTTTGCAGACATACACAACAATTAATGCTGTGCAATTTTGCAAAAAAAAAAAAAAAGCCCTATAAACGGTTCATGTGAAAGCACCCTAAGATGGGTGAAAAACATGATAAGAGATCTAGCTACAATGCTACCGACCATTTTGAGTTGGTTAAGAGGCTGACGCACACAAAAGCCATTTTTAACTGTATATGTGTATGACATCATCTGTTATTTATTATTTGGAAACAAAGCAGAATCAATCCACATTTCAACATTGTATGATTCAGCAAGAACCCTACACAGTAATCATATGTATAAAACAAGCTCCACTATACAGTTACATTCAGTTCATAGGTGCTTAAAAGGGGAGATCCACTCAAGTGACTTTTTGACATATGATATAAAGGCATGTCAGAAGATCAAATGGACTGTGTTCATTAATACCTTTATATGAAAATTCTGATACATAATTTTGTTACATTTTTCACTCTGTATTGCATACTTTTTTGTAATACGTTGTCCTTTTTACATTTACGTTTGGTTTGTTTTGGTTAACTTATTTTTGCTGTTATGGTAATATTGATGGATTTAAAAGAAAACTGAGCAAATATGGACATATGAACTATAAAAAAAATTGTGTTTATGAATTCAACCTATTGACTTATGGAGGATACAATGGGTACCAAAATAGATCTGTTGGAACTTACTTCATATTAAACAAATACCTTGCAAATGAAAAAGTGCAAATAAAAAATGCTAAGAGTAATGGAACTAGAGAAGTTTTTTCAATAACGAAAAAAAAATTATTCAGTATTTAGAAGTGTGCATGAGCCCTAAAAGTAGACCTCAAAAATGTCCAAAATGATAATGTAACAAATTTATTTATCATTAACTAGAGATATTTATCATCATTTTCATCATTGTACATTGTACTCCCTATACCATCTTGAAAGGCTACATGTTATGTTGGTCTAAAACTCACTTTTTTGCCCATAGGTTACTATGGGCAAAAGAGTGAGTTGAGTTTTAGACCTAAACAATTTCATACATGTGGATGGCCCTTGGTGTTCTTCAGAAGGACAAATGATTTCTATTTTGAACACCTCATTGTAGATGCCTGACCATTCCAAAAAGTTGAGCTTTGCATAGCTACTTCAGTCAAATATTTGTAGTAAATAACATTTCAATGTATGGTCATGGACTTTGTAGAGAGCTTTCATTGGTCTGAGCTCACAAACCCGACTAAAATCATCTAAATTTATGACATTAGCAGATCCTTTTATCATTGATTCTACCAGGACACATTACCAGTATCTTTCATGGCTTTCCATTGCCCTTTTGGAGTAAATTATTTAGCCCCAGTGATAGTAAGAACAACTTACATCATTGTGGATCATTGGATGTGAAAATTTGTATATGGATTATAACAGAAATCATAGGAACATAGTTCATGATATACAATCCAAAACAAAGTTGATGAAATTCACCTTCAAGGACCCTAACAAACTCCAAAATTCTTAGACTATCAAAGGACTTCTCATAAAAGTTTTCTAAAATATACTTGATTCTCAAAAACTATTCAAAACTTTTTCTTAGCTGGCAGTGACTACACTTTTTTATGGCAATACAGTGACGATTGTTTGAAAAAGATTTTTTAAATTAACTGTCTGCTAAAACCATATAACTTAGACTACACTCAGCCAACTAAGAAGTGTCTATAACCTACTGTATGTTAAGAAAAAGCTAAATGGTTAAGTGATGCTTGAATTGTCTGGATGCACAAAGCTATTTGGAGTCATGTCTTTATAAGGACACAGTGTCTCAACAAGCCTAGTGGTTTCTACATAAGAGTGTGGGTGCACAATCCATGGTTACAGGCAGCCGTGAGAGGACTACGTCTCTTAAAATGGAGTCCTCAAGCTAACCAATTATTTGATAAAAACAGTAGCTAAAAATGGTCTAATGCATGTAAAAAAGAGCACAATGCCCATTAGATTCTGTGAGAAGAATTCTAACAATACATTATTGCTCTGTTTTTACTAAAAAAAGTTGCAGCTAATTTTATGAATCATTAATTTTCTGGTCAATTTTAAATGGGAAATGCATGATCTTCTAATATGTCAGAAACGTCTGTTATCCAAGACCACGACTGATTTTGAGAAGAAAACGATTTTCCCAAGTACTGACCAGAAATATATTTTCTTAGTAATCACAACATACTAATTGCCATTGACTTGATTGAGCCAGTATGCCGTGTCAAATTTTCAGGAAAAGTTTTAGCAATACTCTTCCAGCAGTGTCAAAGGGGTTTAGGTGCTCTATAAAGTTTGTTTTTTTTCACCATGGTCCTACATCACGTACTTCATGTGATTTTCTTACATGTAACATATCTATGACAGTGTCTGAAATCATTTTAATAGAACATAGTCTGCTTTTGCTTCTAAAATCCCTTCTTTTAAAGAGATTACTGCTCATCATATGAACAAGGGTGTTGTATGTGGAGAAAACAAAGTTATGGTAGAGTAGTATTACTGGTATAACATATGGACTCTTTCCTTGCCCATCTCTATTTAAGGTGTAGCAAACTAACAATGCACTAAGGACTACATGTATGAAAACGGTCTAGGTCTAAAACTCACTTTGTCGCCATAGCAACCAATCAGAGCGCCCCTCTCATTTTTCGAGAGCACTATATGAAATGAAAGGAGCACACTGATTGGTTCATATGGGTGACAAAGTGCGTTTTAGACCAAGACCATGCTCGTGAGTTTTCATACATCTGGCCCTAAGTGTCCATTATTCTTCTTATATAAGTATATATAATATATATATAAGTGAAAATTCATGTAATGTGCCATATATAATTCATAAATGGTGAGATAATGGACAGTTATGGACAATTCTACACTATATCTTAATATCAAAAATTTTTATAAAAAAAAAAAAAAAAACATTCTTACCAGGTCTTACTGGACTGTGCATACAGTTCTGGGGTACCAAGCCTGGCAAGACAGATGTGGATGCCCGATTACTCAGATCAATGACCGATGGTGATGTCACCGGAGCAGGTTGGAGACTAGGCTGATGAGAGCTCAGGTCATGCGAGGATTGACTTGGTGGAATGCCGTTTTCTGAGAAAAACTCCTCCAGGTCCATGTATTCCAACTGGAAAGTATCTCCATCATACGGCAAGGTCTTGTCCCAGAGCGTGGGTCCCAGGAAAGCCGACTGGGGGACAGTTGAACTTGTGGTGTCATCTTCAAGCTTCTTTTCCTTGTCTTTTTCTTTACAGAAGGCTAAATGGGAAAAGATGGAAGAATAAGGCTGAATGGGTAAAGATCGAATAACTTAACATTGGATTAAAGTGTGTAGCTTGTTCAAACAAGGCAAGATGTCATAACAATGGAAAGTTGATATTTTCTCTACCTCATCATATAAAGCAGTGTTCTCAAACTGCGGCCCTCCAGCTGTTGGAAAACTACAACTCCCATAATGACAACTGTTATAGATTATATATATGCATGATGGGAGTTGTAGTTTTCCAACAGCTGGAGTACCGCAGTTTGAGACCACTGATATAAAACGTTTGACACCAACATAATGAAACATATTGAATCTGAAGGGAAACTGTGAAAACACCAAGACATTGTTACCTTCTGCATAAAACAAAACTTTTTTGTCAGATAACTTAAAAGCAAGGTGACCTTCGGATTCCTAAACTGGTGATTACACTGTAATAAATTACAATGGGATAAATTAATATTAATAAGTTAAGAGATCATTTTATATGTCGTTCTTAATACGTTTCACGGGATTTCAAAAATAGGTACCCAAAAAGTTAAAAAAATAAATAAATAAAAGTTTTTGGAATTGTGACTACATTAGCTTGATGATGAATTGGCTGTAATCTGATTAGGTGTCTTGGGTAGTAGAAATCATGTGTTCCCATACTACAACATAAACTCTATAGCTAACAAAAGTCATGCTATGGAGACCAATGAATGGCCTACTATTCCGAGACTAGAAGATAGGTAAGATCGGTGATCAAAAGGCAATTGATTGCATGCATGACATAAGTGCAGTGTAGCTTGTCAACTTTTATGAAGCTCAAAAGGGGTAATGTCATTAGGGAGAGGCACCATAAAGTTGTGTGGAGGCTGAACACTCCACGAAAATCTAAACATATTCTAATAAGCTCAAAGGAAAAGAGTCTTTTATAAGAAAAAAATGATTAATATTACTTCAACTAGACACATGTGAAAGCATATGGAGTATATGCACCTTTATACTGGATTGCAGACAGATGAGCGTGTGATTTAGCACAACTAATGATGTTTTTGCTCTGCTTTGTCAATACAATGCAAACGCAAAGAGTTAAACAACAAGTTTGCTCTGCTACATCACCCTGTTTCCCTGAAAATAAGACATAGTGAATTTTTTTGGATGCAATTCAGAGTTTGGCTGCTTATGCTGATGTTTGTGATGAAATCACTACAGTATATTACTACATGTTGAATTTTTGTTCAACAATAAATGTGAATTCTTGTTCATGGAAAGATAAGAAATCCTGAAAAAATAAGTCTTGGCTCGCTTTTAAGAGAACAAATTAATATAAGACACTGTCTTATTTTCGGGGAAACAGGGTAGTACATCGTATGACAGCGACATCAAACCAATAGCTAGAATAATAAGGTCATCAATAATCCTTAATCATTTGTTACCATCTTCGTGATGTAGCGGTAGTTTCAGAGGGTTCTCCAGTAGAGATTTCAGCACCCCGTACGTTGGAGGTATAAAAGTTGGGTTGAGCGGTAGGAGCCTCGACATCTTCTCCATTTTTGATCTTGTGCAGGGATTTCAAGGTGGTGAAGCCAGGAAAAAGCAGGCTGAACTGTGCACTGGATAATACAGATACTTGTGCAGCCCGGTGACCTGTCACACTGCTGCTCCTGACTCTCCCACTGCAAATCCAGCTCTGTGCTGTGCGGCTGTGATCATCCCCATCTCCATGTGCAGCAGCTGACAGGCGTGATGTCACCGCCACACCTCCCCTCCTAAAAAGGAATAGCAAGGAGTGTTTTCATACTGTTCCACTTACTGTACATGGATAGCTTGCTTCTAGTTGCCGGCTCACTGCTTTTCTTTTTTCCTTCACTCTTGCTGCTACTTAATTGCACATTACAACTTCAATTTACATCAAGTCAGCAGTCTCAAGTACACATAGTAAAAATCGGATCAGGTCCGTTGTACAGTATCGTGTTGTATGAATCATGCCCAAAAATGCACTTGTTATGTTATTTTACTGCTCCAAAACCTAGGTTCTCAAATAAGGTATGTGCTCCAGAGCACTTGCCATGTCTTTTGGTGGTATGTGCAACGCCCTCATGTTCTACATTTAATAAAAGGTGCCTGTAAACGTGCCGCAGCTCAATATGCACAAGCCAATCATTGCTTTAACCCCTTCCCGCCGTAGCCTATTTTTGCTTTTTCATGTCTGTTTTTCCCTTCCCACCTTCCCAGAGCCATAACCGTTTAATTTTTCCATCTACATAGGCTTTTATTTTTCTAGACAAGATGTACTTTCTAATGGTGTCATTCACCGTACCATAGACTATACATGGAAACCGCAAAAAAAAAATTGGTGCAAATTGAACAAAAACTTTGTTTGCAGGAGTTTTGTTTTTACGATGTTCAATCTTCAGTGTACATGATGTGGTCTCTGTATTCTACAGGTTGATACGAATCTGGCAATACCAAACATGTATGGCTTTCGTTATGTTTTGGTACCATATAACTAAAATGCAAACATTTTCTATTTTTCAAATTTTTGCCGCAGTGTCATTTACTGCGACCAATAACTTTTTTGTACTTCTACATATGGACTTCAGTGAGAGGCATTTTTTGCGGTCTGAAGTGTACTTTTTATTGGTACTAGTTTGGAATACATGCGACTTTCTTGATCACTTTTATTCCAATTTTTAGGGGACGTGAAATGAGTAAAAAAAACCCGCAATTTTGGCGTTTGGAATTTTTTTCCTACGGTGTTCAGCATACAAGATAAATGATGTGATGTTTTAATGTATACATGTAACATACAGGTTTTTTATGAGACTTCACAGGTTATAATAGTATAGTTTACTACATTATTCTATCACTTTTTTATCGGCAGTATAGAGGTCAGATGGAAGCCAGAAGGACACATATTTGTTCTTTTTTGGGCTATTTTGTCATATAGATGACTGTGCACACTGGGAATTTCCCACCATACATACTAAGGGTGACATGTCCCAATACGCCAACGCCAGTTTTTGGTCTATTTTGCGCCAAAAACACTTTTGATGCCATATTCTCGATGTAAATGAACTGTGGTACACCAAAACTAGGCGCATTATACGTCAGGCACAAAACATTGTAATGCACCTAAAAAGGCGCATTACATATAGTAACAATGATACGCTGGGCGCCTCCATAAAAAATTAATGTGCCTAAAAACTGCCACAGCGAC
The DNA here is from genome assembly GCA_025379985.1 of Phyllomedusa bahiana. Taxonomy (NCBI): domain Eukaryota; kingdom Metazoa; phylum Chordata; class Amphibia; order Anura; family Hylidae; genus Phyllomedusa; species Phyllomedusa bahiana. The sequence continues at coordinate 84,632 of JAODAL010009160.1, forward strand.
AGCAATTTTTGGACATGTCACCCTAAATGCTCATAACTTTGATGTCAATAGTTCCTAGGGTATACTAATGAAGAGCAAATATACTCAGAGGCTTACCTGCAAATGAATGCAATTAATTGTTCTCGGTTATCAGCTATTTATTGACACTGAGATGCAGCAAAAGCAAAAGTGTTTCCTTGTAACTGCTTTGTCTCATGTGTTATTAGTTGTGAGACCCTCTGCATATATTGCTGCTAAGCTTTAGGTTAATGTCCTTTTAATTGCTGACACAAAACAGAGGTAAATGCAGATGTTTTACAGATTTTTTTCGTCTAACGTAGGAAAAAGTTTTCTTACCAAAAAAGAATTCAATAGGAACCATATTAGGTTGTGTTTTTTTCTTATCTAACATATGCTTGTATGGGTAGAGTGATTTCTCATATAGCTGGTGGGTTTAACTCTAGATCATATGATCCTTTTGACTCCTGCTGTATGTGAAATCGATGCAGAAATGCAGCCTTTGAAAACGTGTGTAAAATTACCAGCAAGTGACACAGGCGCCTGGCACATGTTGTCCCTGTTTATCACTCCCTTATTATGAATGAAAACATCAATAATGTCTCGGGATACAAAGTGTACAGTACAAGACAAGACTCTACCTTACTAGTTACTCACTTACCAGCTGCACCTTCAAGGAACAGCAAATTGGACTTAAGCCACAGAAAACAAAACACAAATGTAAAAGTGATAGCTGCTGCTTGGAAGCTTACCTCTAGTTACAGCAAGCTGCCCATAGTTCTAACTTAGAATACATACATATTTCCTGGAAAATCATACAGGGGTTAACAAGTAAAGAAAAATATTTGCTAAGTAATCTCTCTCCTATTGTTTCAGCCTTTGTAATGTACAGGCAGTCCTCAACTTACACCGTTCAGACTTACATCCGTCCCCTAGTTACAAACGGAGACTTATGGGCATAGTTGCCAACTTTTGAAAATGGAAAAGCAGGAGATTAAAGAGGGCGGCGCGTGTGCCACGCCCCTTCAAAAAGCCACACCCACTCCACCTAACTACATAATGGCTTTGGAAGAAAGCCAGGTAGATGCCCTTATAGCCAGGTAGTAGCCCCCCATAACCAGGTAGTGCCCCTTACAGGCAGGTAGATGCCCCCTTGTAGCAAGGTAGATGCCCCCTCTGTAGCTAGGTAGATGCCCCCCTTTGTTAGCCAGGTAGTTGCCCCCTTTGTAGCCAGGTAGTGCCCCCTTTAATAGTCAGGTAGTTGCCCCCTTTAGTAGTCAGGTAGTTGCCCCCTTTAGTAGTCAGGTAGGTAGTGCCCCCTTTAGTAGCCAGCCAGGTAGGTAGTGCCCCCTTTAGTAGCCAGCCAGGTAGTTGCCCCCTTTAGTAGCCAGTCAGGTAGTTGCTCCCATTGTAGCCAGCCAGGTATTGCCCCCATTGTAGCCAGCCAGGTATTGCCCCCATTGTAGCCAGCCAGGTATTGCCCCCATTGTAGCCAGCCAGGTAGTGCCCCCATTGTAGCCAGCCAGGTAGTTTCCCCCATTGTAGCCAGCCAGGTATTGCCCCCATTGTAGCCAGCCAGGTATTGCCCCCATTGTAGCCAGCCAGGTAGTTGCCCCCATTGTAGCCAGCCAGGTAGTTGCGCCCATTGTAGCCAGCCAGGTAGCCCCCCCATTGTAGCCAGGCAGAGCCCCCCATGTAGTTAATAAAAATAAAATAATAAATTCCACTTACCTGACCAGGCTCCTGCAGCGCTGCCAGCTCCTGCCCGATCTCCTCAGCGACGCAGGGGGAATGAGAGCAGCGGCGCGTCATTTCCCCTGCGCCGCTGACCTGTATGCACGGCGCGCAGCGGCTGCTGTACATACAGGGGGAGGAGGGAGAGCTCCCTCCTGCCTCCTCCCCGCACAGTGAGACCGCGGGCGGGTGAGCGGACCCTGCGCCCGCTTCACCCGCCCGTGGGAACACTCCGGCGCCGCGGCCATTTAAAGGACCCCCGCCGCCTGCTGGCGGCGGGAGAAGTGCCACCTCCCCCGGGAGGGCGGGGGGGACCCCAAATAGCGGAACCCCCCCGCCAAAAACGGGAGAGTTGGCATGTATGCTTATGGGGCATGATGGCACTTGTAGTTCCATGTTCCACATCAGATAGTAGCTGTGGAGCGACAAGTTCCAGCAGGCCACAGCAACACATGAGGTGAAATCTTCTCAACTGGGGCACAGACAGCAAAACAAATGTAAAAACTCTTCCCTGCACTATCCAAAATGAAAAAAAAAACTATGTGATGGAGTTACATTTCATAAATATACCTGTTCCAATTTACATACAAATTCAACTTAAGAACAAACCTACAGTCCCTATCCCATTCATAACCCGGAGACTGCCTGTACCCTACATACATTTAAAATATAGTTGTTTGAAATACCGCCCTGCCCCCTCCATACATTACTGCCTTAAAAGGGTTTTCTCACGACAATGACTAGGATTTAAAGATAAGTAACTAAACACTATTACTAAATACATTGCTGTTTTGGTAAATAAAGATAAGTAAACACTATTACCAAATACATTGCAGTTTTGGTTTTGCTTTGTTCAGGAGATAAAGTAGATTTTATCTACTGCTAGTGTACACAAGTTTCAATTGCTTACCAACCACCTCTCTTTGCACTCTTATCTGTTTGTTCCAGCTGCCCTCTCTGACCATGGTACGTTACTCCCTGCTCAGTCTTATCGGAAGCACAGAAGCTTGTTTATTTAAGTTACCAACAAACTTTAACCCTTAGAGCTCTATGGCCTTGTACACTACAAACTAAAAACTCTTATCTGTTTTCTCCAGCTGCCTTCTCCGACCATGGTGAGTCACTCCCTGCTCAGTCTTATGCGCACCACGGAAGCTTGTTTATTAAGTTACTAAGAAACTTTAACCCTTAGAGCTCTATGGCCTTGTGCACAACGAACGAAAAACTCTAGCATTCATATCACTGTAACAACAATAGCTAGGAATAGCAGAGCTGATAGGCCAATCACTGATATACAACCATCTATAGCCTCACCAGAAAGTAAGAGTCTGTAGCTGGCTATGAGACAACTCCTGATACCTCCCTCCATGCAATATCTGCTCCTCGCAGGTCTTTTCTGTTCTCCTCTTGTCAGCTTCTCACACAACCATCTCCAAGATTTTTCCTGTGCATCGCCCATACTGAGGAACTCACTACCACTATCAGATTCGTCTCCACTGTTATCTCTTCAGGATAGCCTACAATTTACAATAATTTATACTACACTATAATGCACACATCTCTGTCGCTCATCTTCTGTCTTTCCCTCCTCCATTATAGATCATAAGCTCTCGTGGGCAGGGTCCTCTCTCATAATGTATCAGTTTGATCATTCGGGCTAATATTGTATTTGTCCTGGGCTCATGTTATGTAATCAAACACCTGTGGTTGTACAGTCTCTTGGAATTAATCGAGGAGGAAGAAGAAGAGAAAGAAGAAGGAAGTGTGATGAGGGAGGGAGGAGCAAGGGATTGAGGGAGAGAGGAGGAGGAAGAGAAAGAAGAAAAAGAAAAGAAGCTCATTATTTGTGTGTTTGTATACACACAGGAACCAGCTCTGCGTAGAGCTCAGGAGATCGTGTAACCAAATGGGTTTTTTGGCCTTTTTCAGGACAGACTTTGAGGCTACTCCCATTTGGTTCTGACTTGCAAGATTCCAAACATGACTAAGGAAAGAAGGGGCATCTACTGACACTGAGATTAGGAGGAAGATAGACAAAGTGCAACAAAGAATCCTGCAAATTTTACAGTTTTATAGGGCAAAGGAAATGTTGAAAGAGTGACTGCATACAGCATGAAAAAAATACCCAGAAAACATCTCAGAATAGTGAATGAAGACCCAGCACCGTTTTCCCATGGACAACCCCCTTTACAATCATAATTTTGTCAACTGAACCAATTCTGAAAGTCAACACAGGTCTATAAAGCTTTAGGGTAAAGTGACCAACATCAAACATCCCTCTAATTCACACAGGGGTTGTTCTACCTTCACATGTTCTACTCTATTCACATGAATAGGGCTAGCGGAGATCCAGTTTCTGCTATTTATATTTGGCCCTTTGCTTCATGTTCCCCACACCTGTCCTGTAGACTGTTATCCATGGCAGATTTCAAGGATCAGTACCCAGCAACTTGTATCCTGCCGACAGCTCCGCAGGGCAATTGTAGAGCATTCTTCACAGTTCATGCCACTCTCGTAGTGTGCATAACGGGTACTCTTGTTCGATTAACAATTTAGACAATACACTGAGAGAAATGTTCTCTTGCAATGATGTCAGTAGGCTTTCATAAGTGCTCTGAAATAAATAGTGACCAATTAGTTAATCTCTGTAAAATTGCAGCATTACCATAACAATTGGGTGACCTCACAGTTTCCCTATGAGGGAGAATATTGAAAAATCTAGACATTTCATAATTACACAGTTTGTAAGGCTGAAAAAAGACATTCGTCCATCCAGTTGAGCCAAATGTTCTATAGTGTTGAGTAAAGCAAAAACCCCATGAGGTACAAGCTAATTGTCCTCATTTTAAGATAAAAATTGCTTCCAATCAGAATAAATCCCTGGATCAACGCCCCTCCTCCAGAATCCTGGTCACTATAACTTGATATATTATTATACTCTAGAAATGTATCCAGACCCTTCTCCAGAATCCTGGTCATTATAACTTGCTATATTATTATACTCTAGAAATGTATCCAGAGGCTTTTTGAATTATGTTAGTGAATTCACCATGAAAAGTTTCTCTGGCAGAGAGTTCCACAGTCTCACTGCTCCTACAGTAAAGAATCCCTTTCTATGTCTACGTAGAAACTTTCTTTCCACTAGATACAGAGGATTCTCCCTTGTTCTGGATACAGTCCTGGGTATACATTTTGGGAGAAGTTTCTATATTGGCCCTTGAGTTACAGTATTTATACATATTTATTAAGTCACCCCTGAATCCGCCTTTTCTCTAAGCTAAATAACCCTAATTTTTCTAATCTCTCTGGGTATTGTGGTCCACTGATTTTTATTTAATAAATATATTAAAGAGAATAGGGTAAACTTGTGTTATCCCCTTAATAACAGGAATCCAATTTTAGTATATACCATTAATCACCACCCTTTGTTTTCTATTATTGACCCAGTTATTTACCTCTTCGCAAACATTTTGCCCCAGTCCAAGCATACTCATTTTACTTAGCAACCTTTTATGTGGTACAGTATCAAATGCTTAAAGGGGTGGTCCCACCTCATAACTTTTGGCATCTTTATCTGCTGCATATTTTAAAAAAGGGGCATCTTCTTCTTAACCTCGCTGGGCAGAACGAAACTCGGGTTAGCTGATGACGTCATCACATTCCTCATCTCATCGTGCTCGCTCCCTTACTTACAAGACGAGCTGGAGCCGGCTTCCACCATCTAGAACCAAGCCGGCCTTACTGCGCATGCCCAGAGTCAGTTCTATAGTTTACAATGAACCAGAGCATAGTGGACAGGGTCGGGACATACTGCACATTCATGAGAAATGCGCTGTCATGATCGTGCCCGACAGGCCCTCAGCTGTGAGCTCTATGTGCCGGCCCCAGCCATTGCAACGAAAAATATGGTTTATGACATAATGCTTTCACTAGTGTGAACTGTGTTGTACTTCTCTGCTTTACTAATTGATTCCTGGCCGACGTCATTGGTCAGGAATCATCCAGCACTCCACTAGTTAACCTGTATTCCAATCTGGTCTTGCGTTCCATCCACCTATCACCTCCGTTCTGTTTTCTCTTGTTCCCTATATAAGGAGTCCTCTACCTACCATCCTTGCCTGCTATAGAGGTCTTTCTGCCTGTAGCTAGCCCTTCCTTTTCTGTGCTCCTTTCTGGTGTTTGACCCTGCTGTTCTATTGACTATTCTCTCTCTTTGTGATTTTGTACTGCTTCGCTCGACTGGTATTGACCTGACCCCTCTTATTTTTGTTCCGTCTTGGTTTGTCTTTGTCTTGTGTCTGCACTTATTTAGTGTAGCTCCTAGTCTTCTGGTTGAGGATGACCTATTAAGGAGTCGGGCACCCCCAAAAGGCAGGGACAGAGGTTGGGACCAGCGTCAGGGCCTCACTTTGTCTGTGTCTTCTTGTGCACCTCTAACAGGTCCTTACATGCGCATTCACAATTCCGGCCACCAGCAACATCAATTTGCCGGCAGCCAATCAATGGATAGGAAGAGGGCCCGGGAGCCTTAGGAATGAAAACTACATTACGGAGTAGCAAGAAGAGACACAGTAAACATACATTACAAATTGAGCACACAAGATAAATTACAAACTTTATTAAAATTGCATTTTACAGCTAATGGTGAAAATTTCCTGTTTTGGGACCACCCCTTTAAGAAAAATCAGATTATATGACAACCAGTGCATCACCCTGATCCAGTCCAGAACTAACCTCTTCATAGAAGCTGATGAGATTAGTTTGAGAAAAACGATCTTTCATAAAACCATGCTAGAACGGCGTTATACATTTATTTTTTTTTCCATGTGGAAAAATTTGCGTTGCTATAATAGATTGTATAGTGAATTGTGGGTCATTCTGTGACACGGTGGCATATCTATTCTAGTAAATACTTGTGTTCCATATGTAGTAGCAATTCTGGAGCATCTTCTCTTACAACTCTGCACACACTGACAATGTCAGCACTCAATGGACAATGTCAGACTGTCCAAGACACCCCAAATTGGTAACACTCAGCTGACAGACTGGTAGTGAATTTATATTATTATATAATGTAATAACAAGGGGAATCACACAACACAAAGGTTTAAACAAATATCCACCAGAATTGTTATTTTACAGGAAACACAAAAATTTACTAAAACAGCTGGGTAAAAAACGGACACAGGTCAGATCAAGGAAAAGGCTCATGTGGCCTTTTTTATCTAAGTGTAATTTTTTATATACAAAACAACTATAAGGCCTCGTTCACAAGGCTTATTTGGGCACGGATTGGCGCCGTACTCCGCACCAGTTGCGATTCAGTACGGCGCCAATCCGACCCTGTCATTACGGTAATCCACTGCTATCATAGAGAACAGTGGATTCCGTCGCTCCTCCCCGTTCGGCGAATCCGCCGCAGGGGGAGAAAGTGACATGCACATTATTTACGCCGCGTACGCGCCGTAAATAATGCATTGTCTATGGGGCCGGGAGCGGCGCCCCCGCCGCGCTCCGGCCCCGCCCCCGTCCCGCCCCTGATTCACGGCGGATTTGTGAGCTCAATACGGCTCACAAATCCGTCGGGAATAAGCCATGTGAACACGGCTTAAAAATTACCCTCTCATTTTAAGGATTGAAGAAACATTTGTTGAGTGATGTACCTCATTACGGGTTTTAAGGTGATTTTGTAGCTCACCACTCAAGAACAAAGAGGTTTCTGGTAAAGTGAAAGGAGCTGAGCTCAGCCACAGTTTATCATGTTGGTTAATGGAAGTCCCAGCAGTTGGGCATTATAATTAAACACCAGATAAATGTGATAGGGTGATTTCACACAGTGCATTTTTGGATGCGTTTTTTGTGCAGAGATATGCAGCATTAATTGCTCTGTCCATACACTTCCCAATTCTCCTTCAGTCATACAAAGATCAGGTTCATGTACTCACAAGCTTACATACTGTGAACGATTATGAGTTGTAGAAACATGCACTGGAGTGATGGGCAGTTCAGGTCAAGTAGGTAAAATCTTGTAACCACATTTTTACTTGTTCACTTAAGATGACATGTAAGAAACTTGGCGCCTCAACACCATTTTTCGCATCTTTTTTCAGTGTATAATGCACCTGAAATTATTAAAGTGTTGAATGTGCGGTCATAAATGGTGCCTAAGGTTTGAGGCGCCTAGTTTATATGTTTGGTGCTCCGCAGTACTTTGGTGCATTAGTAATGCGGCAAACATGTGTATAAATGAATTCCAGAATTCGATAATGGATGCTAATCGGTTCATTGAGAACGTGATTTATGGTAGATGCTGTATTGGTTTCATTCATTTATATTATTTAATTTAAAATTAACTTTAGATTATATTAATGTTAAATACATTTTATAGGAGATAATTTTATATTTTTGGGAAATTCTATAATTTCATATTAATTCATATATATATATATATATATATATATATATATATATATATATATATATATATATATATATATATATATATATATATATATATATATATTATATATATATAATATCCATTTATTATTAGACCACATTTAAATTAGTCTTGCTGTTCGAGCAGTTATGCACCTCATATTGCCGTCCCACATTTCAAAATGTGTCTAATATTATGAATGTGGTGCGACATGCCCCCAGAACGCCCCCACATGTTTGGCGCATTACAAAGTGTCAGGTCTGGTGCAAAGTGCGCCAAACATGCCCGAATGACGTCCCATACATAGAGAACAAAGGCGGAACGCTCACTTTTGCCGCATTTCTCGCAGAATAATGAAAATTACCCGCTCATACATGTCACACTTAATATTTTTCAGTGGTTAGCCATACTATGATTTATTAGAAAAAGAAAAAGGCCAGTCCGAGCCTGCGGCAATCTGGGGATTGATATAATGCAAACACAGAGTGTACACGCACTGTCCAACTTCTTGTTTTACTGAGTGTTTTGAAATAGTTTTGGCAAATCGTCTTGATAAATGTAACAAAACTGGTTTGTATATTTTGAACAAGTTGAATTTAGACTGGTCATGCACATTAAAATAACATTGACTGAACCCAGAGCTTTCATAGAGAGTGGCCAACCATCTAATGTGTGTGGGGGCCTCCTTATTCTTTTTTCAGATGTTGGGGGAGAGAAAGTAGGTTTCAACATGCCCTATTCTTTTGTTTTCACAGGAGTTAAGCTAATACCAGAGGTGTGTGGTGGCTGCTTTCCCCCCTCTCCTTATACAGAACACATGCACACTTTGCTGAGCTGAGCATGCATATGTATGGGACGTTTAGGAGAGATGGCTATAGGCTGAACAAGCTTTCAGCTGACAACTATCAAATGTGTATACATCTTAAACTGGGTAACTAAATACAGACATTTAGGCTATGTTCACACGGCTTATTTTGGGCCACATTTCGCCACGTATTGAGAGCGTACCGCGCTTTAATACGAGCAATATGCGCCGCTATCATTACGGTAATCCACAGTTCTCATAGAGATCTATGGATTTCGCCTCATCTCCCCGCGCGGATAATACGACAATTATCTCCCCACACCTACATACGATCATATTGTATACGCGAGGAGATAATTGACATGTCATTTATTCACGACACTTACACGCCGCAGGAGTACGCACCGATCGTTGCGAGCTCCCGAGCACCCGGTGTAATTGCAGGGCGTACTGGAGGCCTTGCAATTAGTCCTGTGAACATAGCCTAACTGTGAAATGTTGTAGGCAGGATGGATCAGACCGGCCCACTAGAATATCAGAGGATTCTCTGATACAGTAATCTACACCTAATATATCAGGGCCCCAAGAATCTAGCAGAAGACAACCTTATTTGGAGCTAACGTTAAAACCAATCGCAAATCGATCAATATCATCTGAAGAGCCCTGCAACCATCAAAGTAGACTTGCAAAAAGTACTTCTGAGCATACACATATCCTATATAGTGTCAGACTGGGGTGCATGAACCCCACTGGTGAAGATTATTCTTGGGGCCCATCAATGGAGTTGATTTCTTGGGTCCACCCTACAGATACCGTACATAACCGCACATATTGCACATGCTTCTTTCTTTCTGCCTCTCTTTCTCAATGAAAAGCAGCTCCAACCCGGTCATACCCAGGGGCCCAACTTGGGCTTCCCCTGGTCTTCTGCAGATTAGTTTGAGCTGGCCTATATAGATAGTAGTCCCTTAGAATAATTTTCTCTAGTGGGCTCAAGGTACTTCAGTCCGACACTGGTTGTAGATTGTATATTTATGCAGCACAATTTCTCCTATAGAGTAGCAACTCTATATTTATTATCATGCCGTACACATCTTTACTTTGAGTGTAGGCACCGTTGTAGAAACAAATAGTTATGACTCAACCACTCTCTCTGAAACAGCTATCAATAAACTTAGTGGTACTAACTTAATAATTTTTCTAATAGCTGAGATCAACAAGGTGGGATACACCAGACATTGAGGCTGTGTATCATTCAAAACAAGTGTCAAGTATATTGGCATGATTGTTAAAGGGTAATTTATATGATCACGCACAAAAGTAATTTACCATTCTTCAGTATACATGTCACCAGGTGAGGATAGGTAAGATCGATAAGATTACTATGAGCACTTTGAAAATACCATTGGCACAATCACATATTTTGATTAATTGCTAATTTGGTTATAGGGTAGACTTTAAGAAAATTGAAATGCTATCACAGCAGTAGTTAATGCATCAATATGGAAGAGGTATGATCATCAAATTTTCAAATCTCACCTGAGAGTTACCGTGATAGGACCACTAAATAATCATCTGCACTTCCTGTCTTATCAACACCTCGTTTCTATATATATTTTTTTGAATCACTGATCCGAAATCAAGGCTGGGCTTATGCTAGTCATTATCCTAGAGATTCATGGCTATAAGTGGAATGCACAACATAATATTCACACCTGAGGCAAAGAAACGTTTCGATGAACTTCTTTAGAGCTAGTGGTAGTTACTTTTGGTTTTTATCTGAACTTAGAACATCGTACAATAGCATGTTCCGGAACCGTTTTAAATGCTCCCTAGCAGACCCTTCTATAGGCTGATTTCTTTTATGATCCTTAGGATTGGGTCAAGGCTGTAATAATTTTTACACCACGGACCTTTACCTTATAAGACAAGTGTAATTCCGATGGCATCCGTCCTGAAGATATATATAGACCTTGCTGTAGAATATTAAATTATTACTTCATTACAATCAGTCTCTGATCTAGTCGCACCTCAAGATAACACACATGCGCATTCTTTACTACTGATAATAGTATTATAGTGTTTCAATATGACACAATAAATCTTGTGTGCATCTCTGCTGGCGAACATAGTGTCAATAGTTTCTGAATAATAAGAAATAAATTTTCTTCCCATATGGCTAAAATCACTTACTTATAATTTATTGACCATGTCCTGACTATTAATTAATCAATTACCGATCGTATACATCTATGTACTGGTCAAGTGGCACTAAGTTCATTATCATTGGTTCATATTAATTTGTTGATACATCTAAACTTAATTGAGACCAATCGGATCATTAGTATGAATTATCAAGCTTGAATGGTCTCTATATAATAGGTCCCTGTTCACCTCTTTCTCAGCAGGGGCGCTTTACTTTACTCCACACAACATCACAAACTACAGTAGGAGAAAGTGTAGAACTCCACTGGATATAAGTGCCACACCAGAGCCAAAAATCAACAGTGTATTACTGCTCTCCTGGAAATGCAGAAAGTGTCAGCATGAAAAGTATTAAAATCCTCAGGATACCTGGTCTGATAATATAATACAAGAGAGTTATGAACGTGTATTAAAATATCAACAGGTCACAAATACATTTATTAAGGCTCTAATTGATAAAATGTAAGTTAGTCTCTGGCCTGAGATCACGTATTTATTCAAAATGCTACCGATGAGAAGAAAATAAAAAAAATAGAACGCTTTCGGTCGTAGTTCTAAAGAAAGCACATTTAACCTTGTTGAAATCTGGTTAGTCATCCTGATAATAGGCAAACGGTCATAATTTAGTAACAGTGCAAGATCAATAGAAACAAATGTAGCAAGAATTGCATTATTTTATTTAGTACTCGTTATTATTCAGCAATTTATTTTATATTCACATGACTCTTAGATAAAAACAGTCAGCAAGGCATATGAAAATCAAATAAGACAGAATATCACTGGCTCGACAAGACCCGGAGAGGTGATCTAGACTCCGCTTCGAGCCTGCTCGGCGGACGGAATGAATTATTAGATTAGATTAACGTAGCTTCTAGAGCGGACGAATTTAAAAGTAATATTAAAAAGAAAGGTTCTAGCTCGCAAAGGAATAAATAATACACAACTAAACAAGATGAAAACACATTTTTCCCAAGCTCCACATTATTAGAATAAAAAAAATGTCAGAGGAGTGAACTTATCTTATGTAACTGAAGGCACATTATAGAGTAGCAGTCATAGAGTTACTATGGGAGAACATATATTAATATATATAAAAATTTAGTTGTTTAAAATAAAATATACAGAAGTATAATTGCGTCCCAATAAGCGAAAAATATAGGCCAAGTAATATATTCTTTAGTATATCGCATACAATATATCACCATCACCGAAGATGGTGTACAGCCTGCTGTATAACCCATTTTTAGCTTCGAATCTATTACGATGCTAGGAAATCAAATCCTCAATCAAGATATAACTACACCTTTATTAGATCAATCCATGCTACTATAGTTATATGATCCTTCCCGTATCTGCCCAGGGTAAACCCTATGTTTGTGAAAATCTGATCATGTCAGTCACTATTTATGTATGTATGAATACTCAACTTTTTTATGAACTAAAAACTTTTTACTTCAATCCAAATATACAGTATGATCTGATCGATTAGTTGTTACGGCTACGTACATCGATCAAATATGTGGCTTTAAGTTAAGTAAAAGAAAATTATTATCGCCATACAGAGCCAAAGTAACGTTTTTTTATTACCGTAAACAACAAAAAAACTTCTAAATTTTTCATGAACATATTTGAAAATCATAACGTGCGATTTATTGATAAAGTCATCCAAAAAATAATTCTTCAAGAACATAGCAGGAGCAGATAATTATTCTACCTACTACAAGCCAATAACAACACACAGATATTAATGACGACCCTAAGTTTATCAATCGGAATAGCTTTAAATAAAAGCTACAGCATGACTGCTACTCTTAATATGTACTAAACCTGTTATGTTGGTCTTATACCGAATCTTTTTTACATGAAATCTTATTTTACTGTTTTAATGCACATTAATTAGAAGATGTCAGTCTTACGGTATAATTTAGGTTACAGTAAATTATCATCAAACATTTATCAAGAAAAAGTTAACTGCAATCTATCGACAATTTTGGTTTAGTACAGCAGATTCCAGTTCAGCTTAGATTCATACAGGACTAGTGGCTTAGTTGAATGGGTTGCCTAACGTAAATTTGTTCTAGTATATACCCGGCTTTATGATAAAAATGTAATGCGGCCATCTATAAGAACATAAGAAGGGTCCCCTTAAAAGGTATTTCTTGAAAAAACAAGTGTGGTCTAAGGGATATGTTGAGGGTAACCTCTCGTTAAAGAGTAATTATTCAGAGAAATTAAAGCAAAGTGGAGAATGAATATTTTCTATAAAAATTCACTTACCTTCTTTAGCCATTGGTATTTTTCATATATTTTATTCGCGCAATATTATTTTTCTAAAATTGAAGAATCTGAATTGGTCATAGGTGTCGACTTAAAGATTGAAATGCTCAGATTGTTAATATCATTTCCGACACCAGTCTTAGCTTTTCCATTTTTATGAGGATATCCCAATGTTCAAAGTGCCCCTAAAGATGGCATATATTTGGCATACACCCCATACATCTAAGTAACGCCCTAGATATAGAGGGGTGATCGCGGGGGGGGGGCTAATGTTCCTACTAGGACAATACTGTGGTCATCATTTCGTAAATGGGCAGATATTAAGGAAAATATTATTAGAATAGAGTGTAGTCAACTTCTCAATGGTTTTCAGGTATTGGGTACACTCCATATTACACGAGATTGCTTAAAGGTTAACCTAAACGATACCTGACCCCGCTAAAATTATATAGACACGCATATTGGTTTAAACAAAACTTTTTTCACGAAGCCGTCGCTGAAATCACAGAGAGTATATTATCATATTCATAATATCATAATACAGGGCGTTTGTAGTGGGGTAGTAATTACGTTCAGACTAGGCCACATATGAGAGTGCTATTCACAGCAAGTTATTTTTCAGCTAGATTTAAGTAAGTCTGTGAAACAATATTTAAAAAACTTTTTTATATCAAAATTGAAAATTATTGACCAATTCTTACGCTTATTAAACATAGCGTGATTGCACCAATTTACAAGGTAAAATCCGCTAAAGGAAAATAGAAGAAACATATCTTACGAAATTAACTTTGTTATAGGTGCATGTCAAATGTCCAAGCTATCGGACAATTAAGCACTATACATGTGGGTTTATTATACCTGTCTGTTGGGGCCGCGATGGCAGGGCGTAACAGAGGGATGGTTGACAAAGTTGCTACAATTATGGCTTATGATATTCGAATAATTTTTGGTGGGCGCTATAGTCGCATTTATTGCCATAAGTGCCCCTTACTAATAATGATGTTAACGCACTGAATCAGAATGATAAAACGCATTAGGCGGCAAGATAGTCACTCCCATTTTTAGATTTCTAAACTACACTAAAGAGAGACTCACCTCAGATGGAATCTCAATATCTAGGGGTTATGTAATTGTGCGTTAATTCTTATGGGTATCAACTCATGTGGTTCCTCAGCTCAATTTGCGTTTTTTTTTTCTGGGCTATATAATTTAACATGCAGTCTTAATTCTAAGTACCAAAATGCTGGGCACTTGTATAATGACATAGTGATACACTTTACAATACCGGAGGTTGAGTATCATCATATTGCATATTGTATAATAAATTCATATTATATTTCTTTGATTATGTTTATTAAATACTTTATAGCAGGGCAATATGAAATGAGGATCTATCAATAAATGATTCGAGGCGGTTCTATATATGTTTGTACCATAATTTCTGTACTATCGTGGATAGAGCTGTATATTTATGCTCTGAATCACAGTGTGCAAGATAGCTTGTATGGTGGCACTCTGTTTTAATTCAGCGGTGCGTAAAGAATTTGTATAGCTTTTATTTGGTTACCCATTTATGATCGGGGACTTTGGCAATATTCAAAGTCAAAATCTTCTTGTTTGCACTTGATTACTTAAGTCGTTCATTTAGTGTGAGGAGATCTATGATTATATAGAAGGAGCAAAAGAATGACGAATGCAAATCCTAGTAGATCGTTTTTATTATTTTCTATTTTTCTTAATAAGGCTGTAGTATCGACTCTGCATTGACGTATATGACAAGTGCCTAGAGGGGCTTAAATACTCGACGCTAGGGGTTGTTAGCGATTAGTTAGGCAATTGACACCGCTATTTTGTATACTTTTATCTTTATTATTTGAAGCTCAGGCGTAATTAGAGATTACTAAATAAAAATAAATCCGAAGCTTATTATATTCCAAATACAGTAAACCGAATAGTCAGCATAATCATAATATCGCAATCACGCTAATTAGTCTAGAGAGTGCGCATAACTTCTTTTATATTATTTTTATTCTAGTTGGAGGTTAAGGTACTCAGTTGTAGGGGTAGGCATCTGAAATATTATTTGTTTATTTGCGCGAGATATGAACGTTGTATGTCTTTTATTGTAAGATCAGTAATTTTTGGAGGATTGACAAAGACCTTATATGAGAGTCACAATAAGCATTATTTTTAGATAATCTTCCTGACAATACAAGTAGCATTGTTGTTAAGGAATCATTTTTTTTTTTATTATTGGGGGCCAATGGGAATGAATCTGTAACATATTAACAATATGTTATCTTATCCACCAATGGGCAAATTATAGGGGCTTATGTTGAATGCATCTATGCTTATCTAGATTTTATAGTGGCATAAGGCAGGGACTTAGATACCCAAAAAAAATCTTAATTATCTAAGTACTCATTGGTTTTTTTGTTTACAGTCGTTATCAAAACAAACCTGACCTCCAAAGAGAAACTGATACAAGCGGGTTGTAAATTAAACGACACAAGTGAGCTTGAGGATTATATGGGGCGAGAGTTGTTACGCAGAAGTCGTAGGTCAGATACCTCATAAAAAAACTTCATCGAGCAAGCTTATCTTTATATATTCTGATCTTTTTGGGGAACTTGCAGATGTTGTGTATGGTATAAGGCGGCAAATTAGGTAGCAGAGTGTACTGTTTAATTTATACATTTATTATGTCGTGTATGTGTATTTTACATTGTTTTTCGTTCACCTGATGGTTACTTATTTTTTTTTATCTTTTTCACTTTTCGAATTTTACTCTTTATTCCTCCCATTAAAGTGGATTTGACAAGATGAGAGAATGGACTTATAGATCCTTGCTCATTCAATAGGCAACTACATATGCCGCCAAGCAGCATGTTGCTGTAATGCACTGAGATTCTTGCTATGAACAAAAGCAATGTCATCACCAAATAGAGATGCCCTGACGGGTCTAATGCCAAATGGCTAAATTGGACCTGGCCAGCAGCAATGGCAGTTGAGCATCACAGCGACACGATCAGGGAATAGGCCATAATATCTGATGCTACCTACCTGTGCATGTCTCGAGACAGGAAAGGCGAGATGAGCTGACAGATTCGATTTATCGAGCGAACTCCGTGAGACATGCTGGTCTGCGTGACAGACGACGGCATAGAGGATGTCGAGCATTCCTATGCCTAAGCATCTTCCGTTCTAGTTATTGATGGCGTAATCCACGTATTGGTCGCAATACATTTAGAGGAGTGTAAGCCAGCAGGTCAGGTATTCGCATTCCAATCTTACATGTCTCCTTAAGCCGGATGTGAATACGCTAGAGTTTCGGCGGGCCGAGTTTAAATACGGCAGCTCGGGATTGTCATGCTAGTAATATTAGCAGGCTAGACAATCCACAGTCTTGTCTTATAGAGTTCGCGATTATAGCGGCTTGATTCTTCAGGACGTATAGCATACAGTCGGCAGCGTAGCGTGATGATCACCCTAGCGAACAACGAATACATCTGGTCGTACGTAATAGCATACTCGTCTCAAGGGGTCGATTGAAGGGGTATCCATAAAAAAAGGGGTCTATTAAAACGGTGGATTATATCCGTTCACTAGCAGGTAAAAAGAAGAAGATACTTAAAGCATAAGACCGAAATCTTACATTGTCCACATCAATGTGAATTAGTTAAAATTGACTAATACCTATTAAATTAGGCAAAGAGTCTATATTCCAAGTTTTTTGTAACTAGAGAGAATTAATTCTAGTGTATTAGAAAAAGTCTAAACTGCACTGGAGCGCTTGCACTTCAGTCGCACAAGAAACCCTCTGAATCGGCATACTCAAAAAAAAAAAAACAAAAAAAAAAGTATATTACAAATAAGACTAAATGAAAAAAAAACTAGAAAAGGACTATTAAAATAGCCTAATTAAAAGGAAACACTAGAAAAGAAAGAAAAGTAAAGGTAAAGGAGACAGTTCGACATTTCTACGCAGGTTACTAAAATGTTCCATTGAGTATTAGTGAGCGAATCAAACCTGAAAGACACCTGAAATGACAACTTAGTGAGTATGAGTAGATTGGCTCTAAAGAACAGAGTAGAACGGAGTATCAGGGCTGGTAGTATACTATTATAATATACGTAGAGTAAAAGGAAATATATGAGAAGCTATACTACGATAGATATATTAATGGATATCGCTATTACTATTGAGGTACCTAAGTAATGTAACCTTATATCTACTTGATATGTATATAATATGTAATCATATCATCTGGTTATAATATGAGTGTATGATTAGCAATATAGGTAATCAAACAGCATTATTATGACTATGACTTTACAGCCTCAATGTACTCGGGTGGATGTATAGGTCAGTCTGTTGTGGGGAGCAAATCAGGAGTGTTGCATACAGGTTTCCTATGTTGTACCTCAGACATGCTACACTTTAGGCTCAATCTACACTAGACATCTAACGATAGAAGAAATGCTAAAATAAATTATGCTGATAGTAACAGTGTGCAGATACAATATCACTGGAGATTGTGGCTTGAGGATATTTAACTTCCGCTTATCTCTTTACTAAATTACTTCATCTAAGAGCCTACGCTATCGATATGATTAATACGGCAATCAATCGGAGCTCTGTCGTGAGCAGTCACAATAAGCAATGGCATCGCTTCTGCATAGGAGGTTTAGGTTGGTGAGAGTAGGGCGGGCGTAATCTTCTCTAGCCCGAGTGCAACCATGCTACGACCCTTCCTAGTGAGAAGAGACATGGGGCGGGCTGATGGAAGGTAATCATAAACATAGGATTCCTACATCCAAGTAGGATCAAGGAGGTGGAGGACAAATTCAGTGAAGCGAATTGGTGATATGGGTGGGGGAACTGGCACATGATATAAGATATGCCTAAGTATAGTGCGCCAGCATTAACACACAAATGAACAGACTGCGCTAGGAGCCGCAGGATCGATCGCTGTGCCAAATAAAAAACATTGTAAGGTAAAGGCCATCGTCATTTAAAAACACTGCAATGCGTTCAAAGTGTTTGAGTCTAAATATGAACCCAATTTTGCGCTGTGGAAGAAGGTTAGTGTCACCTACATTGCTTTTCGACTGCATTAGATATTCCTTCTAGTGGGTCGTCACTGTATAAGCCATACGGCAGGCTTTACAGCATTGAAGCACGACTATCCAGGCTTGCTTACTCATTGACACCAGACAAAGTTGTTTGTCTACTGATTCTTTACCTCGGCGCTTGACTTATTGAATACTTATCAATATAACCACAAAACGTGCGCAGCTCAACACGTTTTAGATCACAGGGCTTGCTCATCTCTCAAAATTTAAAAAACTAGATTTCGTTATTCTTTCCGCCTTTCTGATCGATCTTCGGCCTCTTTACGTTTCCCCGACTTGTTAACCCATATCGATTGATGACCTGGAACTGTTTGGCTATAGATGGCCTTCGTGTTACATCTGGCTTAAGCAACAGTCCCACAAATAGGTGGCTACTTTGCAGATAGCATTAGGAGTTCTAGTACGCTCCACAGGTGATAAAGTAAGACTGCCCGTTGGGGGTCTGGCTCTATCATAGGAACAAGAGCACGTCTAATAAGTAGTGCAGTGAGAACAAACGCGTGTAGCTATTAGAGTGCATTCCAGGGGCCAAGCAACTGCACTTGCTTATCCTTACGTGTAGTTGTACAAGCTATGCATCTTATTACTTTTGGGAGTTTGCTCACACATACCTCGGTAATCTTAAGATATGTTTTCAGTCTTATTAACATGTCACCAGAAGGGACTTCAACAGTGATTTCCTTGCTTAGAGAAGGACTTATCACCTCAGGGAAACCTCATGAAAGTAACAGGAGACTAAATACAAACACTCATTTAATATTCTTCATCTAGGAAAAATCAAAGCATTTCACCTGTAATTCAGTTTTTAAAGAGAAGCTGTCACATAGTTTATTCCCCCCTTGCAGAGGACAGCACAAGCTAGTGACAGACCTGCTGTTTCTAGTGCTGTGTCCCTTATTCTGGTGCTGTAGTTTTAGAGCATTTAATGCTTAAATCTGGCAGTTTACAGCCAGAAAAGAGCAGCTTATTCATGAGCCATGTGTTAGCCTCCACCCACCCAAGATAGTCCCTCTGCCGCACCCTGATTAGTTATTCACATTTTTCACTATTGCAAAGTAATAAGGGTTGGATCATTGTGAGGTGGGCGAGGCTAGCCTCAGGTGGGTGTGTCATGGAAAAAACAATCTTTTCTGGCTGAAAACTGCAGATTTGAGCATTAAATACTCTAAATCTACAGCATTTTACAGAATAAGGAACACAGGGCTGCAAACAGCATGTCTGTCACTAGCTTGTGCTGTCCTCTGCAAAGGTGTCAAAATCTATTTGACAGGTTCTCTTTAAATAAAGCACTGGTCCTTTAAGACAGCTCTGAAGTCGGACCAAGTCGGCACCTGACAGTTTTGATATGGATCACTATGTTGACAGCTGTGTCAAAGTAACTTCTTCTGAGGTTGAAATGTCCACTGTGAAAGGGGAGCCAGGAAGTCTACAGCATGTGCACACACTGATAAATGCTGGGCTTCTATTTCTGTGCTAGATATAACACTGGCAGCCATGTAATGTAGATGCCTGTAAACCCTGTCACACTACATCCTTAGTGGGCTTTGCCTGCTGCACTGTTTATAGTGAGAGACTCAGATTACCCTGCACAAGCAGCTATATCCTCAGCTACTCCTGCACAGTTGGTATCTCCCAACTGAAAGAATCTCTGCTACATAAAAAGTTCTTATAATTTTCATCTAACTGTTATAATCTTTGTGAGGTTTTGTCTGAAGGCGATAGGTGCTCTTTAAGGTAAGCCATTAATGTTTGATCTCTTGTGATGTGACCTCCAGGACAGAATAATAAAGGGGTCCATGAAGGTACTGTTAACATTGTGTCCTCTTCATGGTCTGCATCTCCACTGTCCTTACTTAGTTTGCTCCTAATTGATGTTGCAATGATTTGGCTAGTGAGAGGATAGACTAGGTTGTCCATCTGCAAACAAAGACACAATGTAGATCCCAACCAAGTAATACAACGGGTTCAAGTAGGTCACAACCCGTGATGCAGTAAATCTGGTTTATTATTAAGCGATGCCATGGAATAGAAACAGCAACACACTTTAACTGATAATATCCTACCCGGGGACTGAGCCTGGTACTTTCACCCCTCTGACAAAAAAGTTCTCTGCTAACTGGGGGCCAATTTTATGAAAACTGCCTTAGGTCTAAGCTTTCTTTGTTCCCCGTACAACCAACAAAACTCCCCTTTCATTTTTTATAGTCTCTAAAAATGGGGGGAGCTCTGTTTGGGTTGCTAGGGACAAAAAATTAATTCTTAGCCCCTGGACATTTTCATACATTCCCCCTTTGTTTTCCCTTTCTGCCTTTCGATTTAAAGGGGTTTCCCTGTTTCTTGAAAACTATGGAGAAAAAAACCTCCCTTTTTTGTTTTTTATGGGACCCAAAATTCCTAACTCATATATTTTTACATAGGATGGTTGAAAAAATGTGTCTATTAAGTTCAACCAAGGGTGGGAAAAAAATGTGGATGAACTTAGTTTCCCCCCTACGATTAAGATTTTGGGAAATTGAAAGGAAAAAACCAATCTCCCTAAAGAAGATTTCTTTATCCCCAAATTTGCCATCGAGGATCTAGATATTTTTATGACTACTAAGTATTAATATTATTTGTGAAAGTGGTTATCTAACCTTCCTTAAGCCCTCACTGTTCCTGCTGTGACCAGCTCCTCGGGTGGCTTTCCTAGTTCAAGTTCTCAGGGTAAAAAAGGGGTTTTCTCTTCTAGAGATTAAAACTTTTTTTCCCCCAGATGAAAAGAATGTCCCCCTTTTCTTTTTTAGTTTTTTTTATTGAAATAGCTTTTCACCCAAAATTTTTATACTTACATCTGACTTTTAAATTAATGATTAATCTCTCTTATCCTCCCTTTACTCGTGGTCTTTTTCTTTCTCTGAAACTCTCCTTCTCCCCCAGGTCATCCTTTACTGGTGACATCTAAGTGCAGCCTCTCAAACTCTTTCAATACTACACAAACAATGCATTTACAGGAGAAATGTCCATCAATATGCTAATATGGTATCTGTTTTTTTTTTGTTTTTTTTTCACTTTGTAAATCGTCAAAATAATGCTATATATAGTAGCTATACTATATAGTTATGTATAGTAGAGTCAGATAAACCCTTATTGCCAGGTTAATGAGAAAATCAACTATCATTTTGTATTCAGTGGCCCAGCACTTCCATCGAATGTCACATGCACAGAGTCAAACTGGCACTATCAATATTTGGCTAACAGTGTAAATTTGGTGTGTCCTCAAAAAAAAACAAAAAACCAACAAAAGTCAAATGCTGGCAACAAAAGTGAGTACACCCCTAAGGGAAAATAGACAAATTGTGCCCAATGTGCCATTTTCCCTTCCTGATATCTTGGGACTTGTTAGTGTTACAAGGTCTCAGATATGGATGGGGAGGAGGTATGTTAAATTTGGTGTTATCACGCTCTCTCATGCTGGTCACTGGAAGTTCAACATATCACTTCATGGCAAAGAAGTCTCTGAGGATCTAAAAAAAAAGAATTGCTGCTCTACTTTAAGATGAGACCCAGTAAGAGGAAACACAAGCCCCTTTGCTACTTGGGAAAAAGATAACTAATGAACCGCAGCTCACACACCCATCCCCTAGGGGAGCAGCTGAATGTTAAAAAAAACTGCACATTGGGTAAGTACCAGTTCATACCTGTATGCAAAAAAAGCCACAATATTATACAAGGGGAGACTGTACCAATGCAAAAATACTGATAAGACCACCACTCACACACCTTCTATGCATGAGGTGGATGGTTGCCAGTATTACAATTGCATATAGATAAGGTGATACAAAGGGTGCCAATTATACAGTTACGTGTGGTTCACCATGCTGGCTTGCAACGTATGATGCCTCTACTATTCGATTGGGAATATTTCAGGCATCCAAGGCAAATATATTTTTAGGTTATATTTTTCTCAAGTAGCACAGGGGCTTATGTTGCCTTTTACTGGGTCGTCTATTGTCCAGCCATTGAGCTGTAAGTCTGGCCTTGTGTTGGTGTTTTTGATTAAATAATGTCCCATTTCTCTGTGATTTTTCTATATAAAAGTGGCCTAGGCTATAAGAAGACTGCCAACACCCTGAAACTAAGCTGCAGCATGGTGGTCGAGACCATGCAGCTGTTTAACAAGACAGGTTGCACCAAAGAAGTTGGGTGCATGTGCTCAGCATCATAGCCAGAGATTGTCTTTTCAAAATAGACATGTGAGTGCCTCCGGCATTGCTGCAGAGGTTAAAGGGGCAGGGTGGTTAGCCTGTCAGTACTCAGACCATACGCTGCACACTGCATCAAAATGGTCTGCATGGCTGTCATCCCAGAAGGAAACCTCTTCTAAAACTGATGCACATGAAACCCCACAAACAGTTTGCTGAAGATAAACAGACTAAGAACATAGATTACTGAAACCATGTCCTGTGCTCTGATGAGACCAATATAAACTTATTTGGTTCAAATTTTGTCAAGCATGTGTGGCGGCATCCAGGTGATGAGTACAAAGACAAGGGTGTCTCATATGCTAAAGTACACTTTGTCAGGGGGAACCAATGAAGTGTGCTTTAGCATGCGAAATGTGTTTTCCTTTTAAAAAATAAAATCCTGATAACTGATTAAGAGGTTCAGCGCAGTCACTTGGGTTGTTGAACTATGGGAATCCAGCGGTAATTCACTGGATATTCCATTACCTACATATATTCAGTGTTGTCCCACAAAAAGATATAATACAAAATTTACAAAAAGTGAGGGATATACTCACTTTTGTGAGATACTGTATATATGTTGCAGGGTTTTTGCTCACATTCAAAAACATATGGAACAATCTGAGGCTCATCTACAAAGATTGTCATTTCCAGGGTCTGAGCCTGCAGCCCAGCACTACAAAACACAATTTAATGCCGTGTCCTCTGGTCCTGTCACAGTTTACCAGCACCTGTTCTTCTAAAGATGGGAGAGGGCCAGAAAAATCCCAGTTAAAAGAGGTCACCTTTTTTACCTAATCAGCTTAATTAATGTAAAATCTGGAGTGGAGTTGAACTTCTCCCAATTCCCAACCAATTTTTTCACAAGTTCTTCAATGCAAAGTCATAGCAGAAAAAGACAATATTTCGGTTTTGCACAGCCGAAAGGCATAAACATGCAACCTCTTGCATTCTCATTGTACAACAATGCTGATTGTCTCCCCTGGGGTGGATGGGATCTTCCAGCAACACAATGCAAGATGCCACATGGCTAAAAATGTCTGTCATTGGTTGGAGGGGCACATTCAAGACTTCTGGGTGCTACCCTGGCCCTCTCATTCCCTAGACTTTAACTCAGTTAAGCATCTCTGGGACTACATTGATCATTGTGTTTTTCCACTTCTGTGGGGAAAATGGTATCTACCCGATAGGTGGTTTTGACTTCCTCTACATCCACAAGGTAGCATTATTGGTGTAACGTGAGGGACTGCATCTTTTTTTAACATTATCATTGATAATAAATTATGATTTATAAATGCTCTAGTATTACTTTAAGGGGATGTTCACATGTTGTGTTGTATCCATTTTTGGATCCGAAAAACGCATTCAAAAGGTGCGTGTTTGGATACGTTTTGGCTGCAGCATAAACTCACCCTTTATGTCAGGACTCACGTACCTGCTTCTAAGGTGCAATGCTCTGCAGGTGGTTAATTCACCTGGCCTGTCTCCACACCCTGAGAGAGGCTTTGCTGATGAACCTAAGAGTGACAGCTCTACTTCCACTCAGAACAGAGAGTGAGACCGGTCCGGAGACCCCACCAATTGGCTGCTGAGGTGCTGTCCGGGCACACCATTTAAACCTCCACAGATCTTCCTATCTTTGCCTGTGAAAGGTTCTAGCTGCTCTTTCACCTGCTCTCTGTATCGTGTGTTCTTTTTTACCAGACCTCGGCTCGTGTTCGTGACTTCGGCTTACTCCCTGATTCTGAACCTTATTCCTGATAATGTTCTGACTCCTGATTTGTTTCTTGGTATTTCTTCTGTCTTCTGATTCTTGGCCTGAGGTACCTGTACTGCTGCTGACCCGGACTGATCGACCTCGCTTCCTCCTGACGGCCCTGCTCTTAGTAGCATATATTGGAAGGCAGAAGCTCTACCATCAGCTACTTTGTACCTACTCCCAGCTCTTTAAGACCTTTGTTTGACTGGAGTGAGTACACTGTGAGAAAAGACAAGGTGATGTCAGCCTGCTGGGTCACATGATATTCAGTGCAAACAAATCACACATGCCCCCTTTGGAGCACACTGAAAGCTGAAGCTGGATAATGCAGATATGAAATGACTTTGTGGCAAAATCCCTTTAAGCTGAGCAGCTAATCTATTAATTTTACCATGGCATTCTAATTGAAAAATATTAGCTCTGTTCCAGTGAAATAAACCTGTTTCAGATGTCTAAAGCAGTATTTATGACTATCTTACAGCACAAACGCTAAGTAGCCCAGTAATAACTCTCTTTCACCTCACAAACGCTTAATGAAGACCCTCAATTATCATCCTGCTTTTGTCATAATCATTCATGTATAAAGAGAGCCTGATCATAGACAATACCCACCCACAAGATCATTATTTTCCACTAAATAAATGGAGAGAGAATGACGTACATTCAGAGAGCATGATATTTTTGCACTTTGTTGAATGGGCTGCATATAAATTCACAGCTTGGCTACATATATGGAGAAATCTGAACCATAGAGAAAAGTAACACTTACAGAGCATTTATTAAGGGAAACGTTCAAAGAAGTTGCTGTTATAAAACTACCAATTTTGGTTCACTGATACCGGTTGCTGATGGCAGGTGTACCCAGTAGTTAACAGCCGGCAACCACCGTCTATAGATTTGTGGGCCAGATGTTGGGGAGGTGTTACGAATCTTTTCACACACAGCTTTAGCAGTAGTGTTTTCCCAAGAAACACTGCATGTGAGAACACCCTCTGCTGGGTTTACCCTATGTGTCATCTATCAATATTGTTATCTATTAGGCCTCGTTCATACGGCTTATTTCGCCGCGGATTTGCCGACGGATTGACGATAGTCAATCCGTCGGCAAATCAGTCAGAAATAAGTAACAGCCAATTTTCTATTGATTTAAATAGAAAATACGGCTCGTCGTTCACACGACGCGTATTTCCGTGCCGGATTGCCGACGGCAATCCGGACGGAAAAACAATGTACATGTCAATTATTTACGGACGGATTTACCACCTACAATGAATGGAGATGGTGAATCCGTCGGGAAATCAGTTACAAATACGTGCCACACTTAGTGGCACTTATTTGCAACTGATTTTCAACTGACTTCAGAACGTATTTACGATCGGCAATCCGATGTAAATACGTTCTGAAATAAGCCGTGTGAACGAGGCCTTAGACAATGCAACGTTAAAGGGGATGTATTGTTTCATCAGTTCGTGTGTTTCCTTATACTTTCAATTTGGCAGTTCATGAAATCCAGGGGCGTTTCTGGCTCAGCCCAGTTCATACATGTCGCCCATGGTGTATTTTACTACATATGGCTCCTTGTGTTACATGGTGCAAACACACCGGTCTTAAATCGCTTTAGAGGAGTGTAGAAGGCACCAGTATATAGAAGGCACATGTTATACATATGTCCCACTCTGTGGCAAAATTTGTCTCAGCCATACCACTTTGAAACTTGTATGTATTTGTGCGACAGTTTAGGCAAGTCTACGCGGGATATGTAAAATGGCCGTTGGATTCTGTTTTAGAATCCAGCTAATAGTATATCATGTTTTGGATGGTTTTGGGAGATGGTCCTGTCGCAATTTGCAGATTCGCCCATTCCCCAATAACCATTGAATTGCACATCTTTTGTCTGAAAACCAAGCAGAAGATTGAGCATGTTCCAAGTTTTTCGGAACGCCGGCGGACGAAAATCCGTTCAGTGTAGACTACTGAATAGATTTTCTAATAAAATCTATAGGGATGGTTTCTTGGCGGTTTTCAGACGGTTTCAAAATCTACAAACCGTCTGAAAATTCAACCAACCATTCCGTGTGGACGGACCCTTAGGTGCCAAACTTTGCCTCAACTCTATCATCCTGGTGTGACACGTCCCCGCACATTTGGCGCATTCAAAAGTGTTGTGTCTGGCGTAGAATGCGGCAAGTCTGGACATACGACTGTTCATACATCTATAGAGCAGGGCTACGACAGGTTTTTGACTACAAAGAATGCCAGAAAACTGGCGCAGTCCCATTTATACAGATCACGTGTGTAAATATGTGCACATTTCTTTGTTTAATGTTTTCGGCACTTTTTTGGAATGAATTTTTGATGCATATTTTCATGCTAGATTTTGTTTTGATAACGTTACACATCAAAATATGCATCAAATACTAAGTCAACAAAATACATATGCATTTTGATGCATTTTTTGCAATCATTATGGATAGTGTTGAGCGATTTTTATCGACAAAGTTGAAATCGGCAAGGTTTTTATGGTGATCGAAATTTCCAGATCATGCGATAATTAAGGTTAAAATCTGTGCATCATCTATTAAGATCGCGCCTTTTTCGGCGCTTCCTGTAATTTTGGCGGTCAGCAAATCAGATTACAGAATAGAGCAGGGTGAGATGTGTGTGCGACGTCATGACTGGGATGTGTATGGTTGCGATTGGCTGGAAAAATCACATGACCTCGTTTTACATAGAACAGCGTTTCCTGTTTCAGCCTCAGTGTCTCTCAGCGTCTCATAGGGATAGGACCTGCGCTCTGCCTGTGGCCAAACAGCTCAGCGAAATTAGTCTATTTCTGCACAGAGAAACCTCTACTATTAGCTGTGATCCTTCCAATATAGTTGGATTAGAGATTTGAAGATTTTATGTAGTTAGCTAGAGAATTTTAAAGCAGCATCTACCGCTGTAAATTCACGGCGGTGGGAGCGGGGGAGGGCCCCCGCGGGCGAACACAGACAAGCTCTATCTATAAAGAACACTGGATAAAGTTCACCAAGACTTAGTGTAGACATTGTAGTGGAATATCTTTTATTATTAACAGTTTGCTTATTGAAATATTTTCCTGGATATTGGGCAGCCCGAACTTATATTGGATACACATAATTTCTAGTAACTGCAGGTCTCTTTGTTAGCTGCAAAACTCCACTTTTATTATCAGTATACATTTCAGATAGGTGTTCATTTTCAATTTTACCCATTACACCCGTGACTGTTGATATATCCACCTTGCAGTTAAATTACAATCCAGCAATCTTGTAGTCAGCACAGGTTGTTTGTTGCCAAAAATACCGTGTATCGTACGAAAACATCACAGTTATGTGTTTTTTTTACTTTTGCGCACCCAGCATTGTTCATTGACGCAGCATCTACGTAAATCTTAAAACAGCAATTCTTATTCACCACAGGTGAATTAAAGGTGCAAAAAAAAACCCTTTATTATATC